>UCOJ01001722.1:0-22791 GCA_900474305.1 Cecidostiba fungosa
ATCTTATTGATTTTAATCAAGTTTTAATACAAAAAGTGGGATTCAGGATATAGCTTAGAATTCAATTAATAATTTAATCGATTCCTATTGACTATTTTTAGCAGGGTCTCGCGTCGTTGCCACGGCCGCCACCGACGATGCACTTTTCGAATGGGTCTCTTATTACAATTAGAGACCCGTGACGTTTCCACACGTAACAACATACAACATATAAAGTTGAATTAATCATATTCCATGGTCACACTCAACGTCGACATCTCATCGATTAGGTAGTCCGTTTGTCGCTTATAATATGTAGCGTCGTCTTCTGGAGGATAGATATTTTCTTCCATCTCCTCCTTTTTGTCACCTTCTTTTGCTACCGCAAGTTGAAGTCTGGCGAGTTCTAGTTTTCTAAGCAGGTACGGCTCCAGGTATTTCTTCTCATCGTCACTGGCAGTTTCCATCATTGACGCAGCATCACATAAATGATAGTATGCTTTCTTTAGCAAATCTTCGTGTTTTGCCTTCATTTCTGCATTGCAGTAGTTTTTAAAAATGTAACTATCTGCCATGTGCCCGGCACTTTCGAAGTATATCATGCCTTTTAACCACTCTTTTATCACGGAGCTCGTCGACATTTCACTGCAAGCCAATGCTTGCCCGCATCTTCCGTTGGCTACCAGCATTTTCACAGTTTCGATGAACTCTTTTGCCGATCTTGGATTCATCTTGATGACTTTTATAGTTTTGGAATGTCTAAGAATAATAGTCTTTCAGAACGTTCCTTCAGAAAACTAGTGTTTCACTGCACTGTCTAACTCCTGTCGATATAATATCGTGGATGCTGAGTACTAGTGTTTCACTGCACTGTCTAACTCCTGTCGTTATAATATCGTGGTGCTGAGTACTCGATGCAACTCTATCGACTGTCCTATTTGAGATATTACGAGCCCTTATATAGGTCCCGAGCAGGGTCAGGTATACGGGTGGACTGAAAATTCCCCCCTCCAGTCCTACCTGAACCTGGTCCTATAATCCACCTCTTCCAGTCGTAATTTACCCAACACCAAATTTGCTTCCAAATATTCGTGGCGCCGTTAAGTCGCTGGGGGATGTATTCGGCTTACTACGACCCCTTTTCGTTAATTAGTAACAGTCGCCGTTTACATTTTGTTATATTTACTTCACACCATTTGCAACATCAAATTTGCTTCCAAGTATTCGTGGCGCCGTAAAGTCGCTAGGGGATGTATCCGCCCCCTTTTCGTAGTTTTTGACAGAGATTCTTTTGATTAATAACAATCGCTGTTTACATTTTGTTGAATGATTGATATTATAACAAAAGATAATATTTATAAAATTAATTTTAAAAATTTTTTGCTTAGTTATTTAGTTAACCTTCACTGAGTATAATACGTATTACATTAAAAATTTATCTCAATCGTTGTAATGATGCAAAGGAAAGGAGATGTGGATATTAAAATAAATAAAGTTAAGCCATTTTCAATAAATATAGAACAAAACAATAATTTATTAATGGTTCATAACACATGAAATAAATTTTATACACTGTTATGAGGTATCGATTTTTTTTTTATACTAAAAATGTATATTTTCTTTGTAAAAATCGTCTATAACATTATGCACGCACGTTAGTTGTTAAAAGTACACTATATATGTATAGAAAGTATTATAAGAGTCAACAAAATAGACCTTCATTTGTGCTTAAAATTGAAGTTTAAGCACACGAGACTTCTTGTGAATTCGCGCTTAGGATAACTTTTTGAGATTTGAATAGATTATTAATATTATTCACAGACAGAAATTATATTACCATTATAATTATTTACAAATTCTTTTTTTCAAACAATTTTCGGTATACACACTTATTAAGTTTATTTTCACGAAAAAACGCGGCAGTTCTGAAGAAACAAATTTTATGAAAAGCTAACGCAAATTGTCATGTTATTAAATTTATAATTAAATCTTCCTAATAATTCAGTTATATTTCTTAACGCGTATATATTTACACACGAGAGTTTTACTCTTTGTGATTGACATATCCTTTTCCTGCGGCTCTAGCCAGTAGAGGCGAGAAAAGCTTAAATTATTTAATTCATCAATACGTATACATATCTATCTAAATAACCATTCGACTTAAAAATATCATAACTTCTGCACGTATCCACGATATTCTGCATGCTTTCCAGATATTTTTGTTTTGCTATTATACAATCTTAACTTTTAACTAATATTTTTATCTGACTTGCACAAATAATATCAAATATTTGTATCTTTACGTTTTACAGTTATTATGAAATTATTCATAACTTCGACTAAAATTAACTGTAAATTAGCGAGCGCATTATATAGAAATAAGAAAAACTTCTCGTGATATTCTCGTGAATGACTGCTTCGTTATTTTTTTTTTTGTTATCAGAGCGACATATTTATAAACAAATAAAAGGTGTACAACTAATATATTGCTGCATTTTTACTTTAAACATTTCTTAGAAAAAAAAAACAAAACATATTGCACATATTGTCATCAGGTACTTGGCATGTTTATACTTAAACTAGTAATATCTGAAATTATATAAAAACTTGTTGTATCACAAGAAGCGTTTACTTTTTTCTTTGAAAAAGAAATGCACTTTTTAGTATTGAAAAAAAAGAAATGAACACTCGAATGAAAAATATCGACTTGGCAAAGCGACTTCTTTTAACTTTGAATTTTTTGTAATAAATAACACAAAAATTATACAGTACAGCACAAAAGCATGGGAGTTTTCTCCAATATCATTATTTTTTTTCTTCACAGTTCATGTAATATCAAAGTCAAGCACTCGTCAAATGCCTTAGGGGTATACTATTACAATCGCGCAAGATCTGTCATTGTAATATCATCGACAGTACCCAAGTGTACTTGAATTTCTAATAGAACACAAATTAACTTCTCAGAAGTCACTTGTGTCTTGCGCATTTTTAAATTATCGATTTTTCGATATTGCCGAAAGTTTCAAAAATTTCGATGATTATATAATCCAATTGAAGGAATTGGCATACGTTAACGATTTACGGCAGCTATGACGGCCATCGAGCTAAATAATAAATAAATAACTTTGACAACATCATTCGGAAAAAAATGAAAATCTCTGTTGCATTGTTATATATAATCACCGAATATTATTGAAGCGCACTAGATCGACGTTCTCATTGTATATATTCTATAGCTAAAAAGTCTGACGTACGTATTTCTCGTCTAAGCAATAAATTAATTTACACGCAAAACGGTGCAAAGCTATACATATCATCATATACGTATTGAAAGCTTATAAACGTACCTCAGCTTCCAGTTTCATGATTTGACTTCTATATCGTTTGTTTTTACGCTTAATCTTCGTATAGGAAAATCAACAATAAACGTAATGTACGAACGACATAACCATCTGCTTTACAAGTGGAATAAGTTCGCTCGCACCGTCTGGGCCATATTCGCAACGATGATCTGTTGTTATATTGTTTTAAAGCAAAACAGCCTGTTTCTCCCAATGACTTGCGCTCAGAGATGGGTCTGAAAAGGGTGGAAATAAAAAAAGGAGGATAAGAATTTTTGTAAATTAATAAAAAATAAAATAAGCCAAACGTATAGATGGTATATGTATAAACGTAAGAAATTGTTAAAAGTCTTGTAAAATGATAGAAGGAACAATTTTGCGTTTGTGAAGTCTATGAAAAATTGAAAAGTTCAATAAAATTTCTTTTAGTATTCATATTATTATACTTTATTTAAAAAAAAAGAGATGTCAACAATGTGGCTTTGATTAATAAAATAATACATATGACTTTTGAAGCGTGATGAGAACCAATTTACACACTGGCCAAAATATATATGTTCGAAAAAGGAAGCTATTTACAGAGCTATTATACACAATTATATACATATAAGCAGAGTCAAATTCAAAATTTACAATCGTCTATTTACTTGTATTGTGTTGAAGATAACTTCGATGTTGGTAAACATCATATTTTCAATGGTATGATTAAAATATGGTTGGTCTAATTAAGATTTTTACGTGGATGTTCTTAATTAAGTGATTTGCATCTGAGTAAATAGCAAATATAAGTTAAAACCAAGATAAACTGTTACATGGGTGATAAACTCGAGTATGCCATTATAGCGTTTGCCTATGTTCATTAAAATTAGTAATGACTGTAATAAACTCATTTACTAAATGATATGTGAAAGTAATTAACGCTTTTGACATGAATGAACTGAACAGTGTAAAATTATACAAGCTACAATTTGGTGCAAATGCCTTCAGAAAGCAAATGTGTAAGTACGCGTAATATACATTAGTGGGTATAATCAATTAAAAAATATTGCAATAATGATAATTGTAAGGGTAATAATGTATGTTTATTTGAGTACAACAGTACGTATTAGACCGCGTTTATACCACAAAATTAATAAATTATATATGACATGAACAACACTGAATTTAAATTATTAGCATATATAAGCTAATACAAACTTTACTTACTTTATAAAGTTGAAATTTGATACAATAATATTGAAAAAAAATTTAAGGAGAAAATAACAGGTACTCAACATGTTTATAAATACAGACACTTGAGATAATGATTAGTTAAAAGTTAAGATTAATTATTTTAAAAATTCTCATAGTAACAATGATTTAGTGGCCGCTTTCAGAGATAGAAGTATTGAAATACTAAACATTTATAAAAGCATATATATTGCACTTGATTGTAACAAACATTTTACAGATCTCAAAAAATGTTATGACATTTTCCTAAATCCTGACAATCCCTTGAAATTAATTTTTTATTCGAGTAATATATCACATTATCGTCACTAATATTTATAAAAACAATATAAAATTAAAAGAAAAAACGTTAACTAATTGCGCATCTGGCATATAAGAAATGTATCGATAAGTTCATACATTTAAGAACCAAGTTTTAGAAATTAATCAAAGTTTCGAATTTAACAAAGAAATAGATACAAAAAATTATTAAAATATAAGAAAGGCCTACATGTCTTTTGTGGAACTAGAAAAAAAATTCGAAGGTCGCACTTGAAAAAGCGTGCATTCGGTACTAAGTCTCCTTTGTCTCCGCAAAACTCCTATAATTCCCGAGCGAGTGAAGTATTAGGAGCGCAAGAAAACCTGAGCCTTTTCAAGTGTATGTACACGATGTACACGAGTATAAATGTATATATGTATTGCGTTCGATTCGCACCTATATATATATATTTATAACGAAATATTCCGCATTAAATTGAAATTCACGAGAAAGATTTGAAAATTGTGATTTGAAGACAAACCAAAAATGTTTAAATACAAAATTAGCGCGCTCTCACTTGAATGCCAACGAAAATTAGTTCGCAACTTTGAATTTTCTATCTTCAATCATCTCTCATCGTGAACAACAGAGAGTAAATACATATTCTTCGAAATTGTAAACCGAAAATTTTACTCGGAATGACCCGTGTATACGTGTAGGCGTAGTCAGATAACAGCTGAGGGCCACATCGATTTCGGGCTTCTCACATCTATAATACACATTCAGGGCCTCGGGCTGTCCTTGTTTCTGGCGCGCGAAAAGAGGTCCCTCTCCTACTCTCGACGTCGTCGGCGCCGCAAATTAGCCCCTCTCCCCTCCCCGAGGCGGTTGAGATACAGATCGTCGGCAATGCATACATTCACACAATACACGTGCAGATCAATGGTCAAGGTACTGCCCTGCCTGGCGAGCTCAGAGCATATTGCACGGCCGTCACGACGGCGACGTGTCTTGTTATCGTCGTCGTAGAGTTGCTGGAACTGATGTTGCCACCGTCGTTACCACCCCCGCTGTTGGTTGGGCCGTTGACGCTGCTTCTTTTCAGTGTCGCTCGCATCAACGAACTCCGGATGCTATTCAGCCGACCAAAGCCCAAGCTCCCTCGTTTCTGGATTTTGCCAGTATTTTTTGTTTGTTAAATAGTTACTTTGCAGCTGAGAGGGGAGGTACGCGCAGTATTTTTTTTTATCGGATACCTGTCGCTTTAGGCTTTGTTATAGGCGTCGATTGACTTTTGCGAGGACAAACAAAATTCTTTGAAAACAAGCTGATTAAAATTAAAATCGTTGTTGCGACAAAAAAATAATGTTTGACAAAGAAAAAAATAAAACTTGTGATGAAAAAAAATTAAAAGTTCGTTTGTCCTGCAATAATAATAATAATAATAATAGTAATAATAAATAATAATAATAATAAAATAATAATAATTCTAAATGACTACTGTTTTCTTTAGACACATTTTTCGGCTACTTGAAGCTGTAGTGAAAGCAAGGGACAGCAAGTCACGCACATCATTTTTGTAAGAATGGCTGTGGTGAATTTAGTAAAAGAGTAAAAGCCAACTAAAGTATCTAAGACCTATGGCTAACCAAGAAGACACATTCCGGCACCAAAGCAATTCAATAACATGATCTGGACATTGAGCAATATATTTGAAGAGCTTAGATTTGTTGTTACACCAAAAACATATATAAAAATAAAAAAAAATTAAAATTTTCGGAGAAAATTGTTGAAAAATAATCGTACACGATTAATAAACTGATAAGGTATAAAATTGTTAAATAAAAGTAACACTTTAAGGCAGCATGATCAGTCTTCTTAGTAGAGCATAGTTTTTAAAACTGAATTAAAACACCAGGCACCGGCTTTTACCGATGAAACTACCTTAAATGTCAATATGAAGACAAAAATATTAATAGGAACATTGTTATGGCTTTAGAAATGATTTTATAAATAAATTAATATTTTATCTTTTTTTATTTTTTTTAATAACAACACTTCTAGCGGTTTTTATGCTTGAATCTTGGAGCATGGACATAATTAGTTATATATTACAATTTTAAAGCCAGAAGAAACATTAAGATATTAAAAATCTGTTCAAATTATTATAAACAAATAAGATTTGCAGGTAAAATAATGCGTTTTCAACTTTTTTAGGCTTTGAGACCTGAGTATTTGTCCTTCTATATCCTAATCTAAACTTGTATCATATTTTTATATTGTGCATAGGTTCTGCTTCAATGTTTAATTTTGTAATGATCTGATTTGCAAATAATAAAACTGATTGAAATCGCGAAAACGAGTTTTTTTTAAATGTTTAATACAGCAATGTCAAAAGCACGTATATACTGTTTTCCATGTTTCATATAAATGCACATGACCGGATACTGTGATAAAGCGAATGAAAAAAGTTTCCAACGCGATTTCGGAGTGGACAGAACGAGACACTTATAGATATACATGTCCATGATAAAAGAGTTTCATCTACCATTGTCATTTAAGCAAAGCTATTCAATATTGATTTTAACTCAAAGCAACTACTTTGTACAATCTGTAAACCTTCATCATATTGATACCCTCATATCTTTGTAAAATAAATAGCACATGAGGTGAAGAAGAAATTCGAATTTTCCAAAGTTTTTATGGTCACTGTAAAGACTATTTGTATAAATTTTTGTTTACTTTGGTATTTTTCCAAATTTAATAGTTTGGATTTTTATCCTAATAGTTTTGCATATTCGATACAAGGGTTGCTCCTGGTTGCGATTTTTAAAAAACGTTTTATTTTTCATGCCTGTATATTTGATAAATTGACAAGAAAAGTTAAATATTTTTAGCTACTATTTCTTTCGACTGTTTGCATGATGTGATTTTAGTAATTGAAAATGAATTTTGATTGACACTGTAGACACTATACCAGGAGTTATTGATTTCGTTGTATTTCATTTTTTTTAATGAAATGTAGATTTTGATTTTTTAAACGATTGAAATAGTAAGTTAAATAATAAATTAAAATATAAAGGATGAAATAAAATGTTTATCTACTTGTAGAAAATACGACTCTAATTGTTCCGATGCTTATCGATATCCGTCAGTCGTACAAGCTTCAACCATTTGATAATAATATTTATATTTGAACAACATTTTGGTTTCAAAACGTTTACAGTAATTTCTTCGATCGCTAATTTTTTTCCGTCCTATACACAATCTCGAATCGAATCAGTCTTAACTCAATGAGCTTTAACACGTAAAGCAGCTAAGAAAACTTGATTATTTGTCTTAAAACTACTTAACTATATTATTTATTTATTGCCACATTTTTAACATTTATAATTATAAAAGCATAATTCAAAAGAATATTTAAACAAATAATCTTCTTGCATTGAGTGTTAATTCAAAAAGAGGCAAGACTGATTGAGGCTCCGATATTACGAGTACAATTTCCGCTCTTTAAATGATTCTTGTTAACGCTTCACCTTTGTTTTCTCGCAATATATAATACACGAACTCATGTATGCATACAACTGCATAAGGATATGCTTTAAAATACGTATATATGTATAATAATTACATAATAATAGACAGAGACTTATGTCGAGACACAGAGATACACGTATTTTTATGTATGTATGTATAGTATACTGTTAGTGCCTATTACAGTCCATATTTAATTGTGAGCAGCATTCTGTAGATTTTCTAAAGTATTTTATAAATATTCTTAGAGATGAACTTTGGGAAAAAAATAATCAGTTATTGCTATTTCTCATCTAATTATGAAAGTTACGCGCTAAGTAAATTTTGTTTTTATTATAGACAAATATAAAATTTGTTTAAGGATCTTGTTTCAAAACTTTTCTCTCTGTTTTTGTTGCTACTTCTACAGAGAAAACCTGTACTTTCGTCAGTTTCAAAATGATTTTATAACATGGTAATGCGAATTTGTACTTGAAATACTCCAAGATGATTGATTTCATCGGATTTAGACTCACAGCAAAAATAAACGACATATAATCCGTAATTTTATAATACATCATTAACACGAGGTTTCAGGTTGTTATTATTTGTCTGGTTTTAAAAATCATAAGTATTTTCCGTTACTTTTGTCACTGTTAAAATCTGTTACTTATTATTGTACTTGAACAAAAATGCATCTGGATTTTACATTTATTATTATATTTTCTTTTTTAATATACGACACAAAAATATAATCAGACAGCTACTTTTAATAATTCATAGTCTGTAACTTGTTTATATCAACACGACTGTTAAAAAAAATGCAATGATTAAGGCATTATTTGCATACATGTATGCACATTATACACAGTTGTTGTATACTATACATACTTGCAGATTATACATATATGTATATGTTATTTATAATAATTACACAATTATTTCGTAATAAAATCGAGATTAAGTATCACCACATGTCTCTATAAATCGACTATTTTGTATTTACAAATGTTTCCTCGCAGTGTATTTGAAATTGAAGAAAATTCCCTTACATTACGAAAAGCATTCCGTCTATTTTATATGTTTTTGCTCGATAAGGTAGTCCCGTCTACAGCTAATTAATAATAATTTGTTGTCGTCTATATAAATTCTCTCAACATCTAGGAGAAACAATCAGCGAGTTCGGACGATCGGATTTCGACTGTATAAAAATATAAAATGGAAGAAGTGCCTTACGTTCGGTAAAACGTCGAAGACATCGAGAGAGGAAAATAATTTTTCCTCGCTTTGCTTCAGGAAATTTTCATCGATCCCAAATGTTCTATTAATGTTCCTTAATCCTCGCATAGAGCGACGAAAAATTCTTTAACGCAAGCAATATGTATATAATAATAACAACGTCCTCTACTTAAGCATTTTTCGCTTGGCAATTCCTTTAATATTTCCTAAGTCTTATTTTTTTTGTCTGTATATTTATATAATAGCGCTCACACGTGCGTCCTCGCTTAGTGCGGCAGTTTCGCCGCGTGGGAAATGTCGCGAAGAAGTATATAGCTATATGTATAAGAAACTAAGATAAAATGCCCTCGAACGAAAGGAAGCGGATTCTCGTCGCGGTCTGCGGTTTCCTTTTAAATCTCTCTTTTTTGCGAAGATACACGATATGGATTTTCCATTTGGACTAGCGGATTCGTATATGAAATTGCAATATTCAACGCGTATGCGCATCAGGCGCGCGTAGGCCGAAAATCTTCGAGCCTTTTCAACTGTATTATATATGTATATTCGTGTTCATCAAATCTTAGTTTGATCAATTTTTAATTTAAAAAGACACTGGTCCGAGTCATTCGTTTGTGTAACCGTTCAGAAAAGCTTAAAAATGAGATTTCTTGTATAAAAGATTCTTCTATTAGCGTAAACAAAATTTCGTATACCTCTGTGCAACATTACTTATTAAAACTTTAATTTATCTGAATCGAGCAAAGTATATCCGTATTTACAAACTCCACGTTGAATTTAGGAGACAAATACGTAACTATTTCAATAATCTTAACAATTGATCGGTTAAAAAGATATCGATATATATTTCATTAAAATTATATTCGCATGAAACCAAATTTTTGATTACTAATAACAATATATACCGGTACACATTAATATTCATTACATATCATTTAAATAATCGACTAAGCATTTCAGTTACTACTATATGTACATTTTAACGTCATTAAGCGTATGCGAATATAATTGTTTTTATATAGTTTATGTCAGAAGACTGCCAGGACTCGGCAAGTGTCTTTTCAATTTAATTCAAGCATGATGCGATTCTTTCAACAATCATCAACAGGTATAGACTAGCGTAACGAAAACATCTTCGTTCTGCGTCTCTTTCTCGCTCAATATTGTCCCCAACTATCGACAAATTCGAAAAAAAAAGAAAATTATATAATGCAACTAGATACGATCCCTCAAACATTTCGAGACTATAAGTAGCGGCGTGCCAGCCTCGCGCGTAATACTATTTCCTTTGTTCATTAAAATCGTGTGAAATATTGCACACTCGATGGGGAAGCGTTTCACTCTCACTCTTTCTCTCTCATTCTCTCAATACGGTGCTAGCGTAATTCGTTTTCATTCTTCTTTCAAGACGATTACCGTTGCTCATCGCATCACAATCTCCGTGTGTAGACAACGGCGAGGTGTCTTCATTCTCGCTGCAGAATTTCCTGATCAGGAAAACAAGCTTTTTTCAGACTATCGTATACGACACATTTTACATTGACATTTTGCCTATCGCTAATCTAAAATTTAAATACCTCTTTGCGATTTCTACGGTTCATCGAATTGTAAAAAATATGCAATTCCTACTTCATATTCGTCGATTTGGTGTATGTAATTTTTTTTTTCAATCTCTCAGTCGATATAGGCATATCTGGGTAAAGTGAGCTATACAATGGATTAATGCACGTACTGTTTGAAGATGTCTAGCGAAATTTTGTGGCATGCAAAGCCTACACCAATCAATTTTACTCCTAACTATTGTAGCAGATCTTGTAGCAAGTTGCGCATTTAAAATTATTGAACGTACGATAAAGAGATTTCTGTTAATTTACTAAGCGGTCTTTCTACACAAAGAGTTATTTGTGTATCACATACGTTTAAAAATTATCCCTGGCATATATAGCAAAATTTTTTCAAAATTCTTCAACAACATTGCCAACGCTAATATAATGGAGTTTATGAAAAACGACATATTCGTAACGTAAATAAAAATAGCAAGCATACGTTTAAATCATACAAGCTCAACAACAACTATAAAAAGGGTAAAATTACAACCTTTTAAAAGCTTAAAGTTACTCCAATTTAACTGTTTCAGAGCTCATTTTCTTTATCGACCTGTTCTCGCCAAATCGCCTGAAAAAAAGTTAGTATCTCTGTAATTTAAGCAAGAATACGAATAATTTACCCAAAAAACTAAAAAACGAGAATTATTAAAACCTACGAATGAAATGAAAAATTAAAGATACTCATTGCTTATCAAAAATTGAAGCTAGCAATTTAAGTGGTAACATATTTATTTTACGCAATCAAAAATAAAAAAAAATATTTAGTCAATATTGAGATATGGATACCACTTAACAAATGATTTGTGAACTAGACTACATTGATCAGAATGCAAATACAAAGAGTGTGACAGAATGTACAAAGTGATTAAAATTACATCAAAGATACAGCGATGACAAATTTTGAATAACAATCGGGATAAAAATCAATTAAATATAGGGTTGAATTTACAGAAATCGTAAAATTTTAACCGATGCAAAGGTTGTATTTTTACTTGGTAATATTTGTTCAATTCTATGCAAGATTCGATAAAGAACATACCCTTTTAACTGCTTGCTATTATTAACATTAGTAACGTTACACAATTTCTCCAGCGGGAAGGATTTTAGTGATTATACGGATACACACAAAATTGACCCAGTAGAAAGTATTTCAGTGTCACATAGCGTTCCCATGTCCAAAATAGCCAAACAAAGAAACTAGAAACTCGCGCGTCCGCTTCATCAACTGAGCACGTCTTTGTCAAAGAACAACTCTGACGATGGGAGACAAGTATAATACAGATAAGAAACGAGGTTCACACAAAGTGCAAAAAAGTATAAAGCCACTCCTCAAAAAATGTTCTGGACCCAAACAAGATACAAGAGGAAAACGTAGAGAGTAGTATTCTTTTTCTCTTGGCGCTACATTAAGAGAGTCCAGAGTTTTTGGAACTTACCATTTCCGTAGTGAGACTAGCCAGAGCTTCCTCGACTGACGCCGCTATTCGACTTCCGTTTTCCGCTCGATGATTTCCCCGGACTGGCGTCGTCGGACAACCTGGAAAATTCGTTCGTTTTGTCAAACAAATCGTCGCATGAATATTTCAGATGATGTATTTTAGAGAATATAGAAAAGTGGCGTAGAAAGAATAATGACATTCGAGATATTGTTACAAATGCCCGTGTGTTGTAGTTTTTTTCTAACCTAGTGTGACTTTGGAGAAGACCTTTTTTACGACGAGCCTCGAGCTCGAAGAAGAATCTTTTTCAGTGTGAAGTTTGTAAATGGAAATTAGAAAGAAACCTGTTGCCGTAGTATAGCTTAGCCGTTGCCGAGTCTTATTGCGCTGAAAAATTTAATTTTAATAAAAATTTAGTCAACGCGTAGCCCACGAGAGTTAATAATTAACTTTATCGCAATTGCAATGGGTTAAACGTTTTACATAGCTTAAAAATCTTCCATTAGCTGTCTTATTATATACACATTCAAAACCAATCGTTAGTCGGTATAAAAGACTTTAACAGGCAAAAAATTTGAAAGTGAAGAGCTGCTCTGCAGTGACGAAGAAGCACATGTAAAAAGATTCGACGAAGAGCCCGTGCTTGATGCTTCGCGAGATGCAGGATTATAGAAGATTTGAGTATTTAAAGAAGTGTTGTATAAAATGCCAAATAAAAATGTAAAAGAAATTAAGTCCTGTATATAGAAAAAAAGTTTGAAGCATTTTCTTTCCCCCAAAAAATGCGAGGGTAAAAAATGCGCTCTACGCGTGCCTGTACATATTATGTGAAATGAAGCGTGGTATAAGACTTTAGGTATACAGAGAATGAATGGCGTGTGCGAGTAACATACGGATTGTCATGAGAGAAAAAAGAAAAATGTATAATAATAAAGAGAAAGAAGGCGGAACTTATCTCAAAGCTCGCCGAGATCCTATGCGACTTGTCATAGCTTTAGTAAAAAGAGTGAGTATATAGAGTTAAAGGCTTTTTTTGTTTGATATGCGCATTGTTGCTTTATTGGCAATTTTAATGTCGCAGGAGCTGACAAGCACGTTTTTTTTTGTATTTTTCACATGATGTTTCGTTGTCTAAACAGGACTACGAGATAATATTCGGCCTTATGTACTTTGTTTCAGTCGTTTTATTTAACGGAGATGGCTTAGATTTAAGAAAAATTGTTCCTTACACATCACACATAAGTTTCTAGCACCACATTATTGTTCACTAAACAATCAAAAATATTTATGTACCTGTTGTCTAAGAAAAATAGTTATACAAAACGTCGTTTTCAATAAAGATATATAACGAAACTACCCGCTGACATTATCTCTCTTCGCAATACTTGCATAGTCCGTAGTCTTGCGTATAATATAATAATCTACAAACACATACATGTATAATGTGAGATTAAATCGAGGCACTTTACTGATTCTCTACAGTCGTATATATTGGTCAAAAGAAAACGTTACCGAGATCATATACACAATGGTTAAATCTATCCCTAACTTTTTGATTAAACAGTGCATTAAGTAACGTTTTCCTTCTATCTACACAATTCGCTAACGCATATATATCGATACATCATTTCTGATACACGTATTATTATATAATCTTACAGCACTGATACAGTACACAAACCAGGTCCAAAAAAGAAGAACGCACTGGAGGACGAGACTAAACGAATCACAATTTGTGCATAAATATATATAATAAGTATATTGGATGCGTGGAGCCTTTCTCAGTCAATAATACGAGGTGTCTTCAGGTGGTGGCGTAGTAAATGTGGAGCGCGTAGAGACACTTACCTAAGTCGCCGCTACTTGAGCTCTCGGTGAAGGAAGGTGTTCCCTCTGTCCAGGTAGGCGTCGAGCCTTCGGCACTACCAGCGGGCGGTGTCCAGATGTGGCTACCGCCACCGCCTCGGCTGCTGCTGCCGCCGCTCTCGACGCTTAGCGATGACTTTGTCGGTCGGCCGTCGCCACTGCCGCCGCTACAGCTGCTTTCCAAGTGCACGTCTGATATGCTGTAGGGATTAAAGGACCGTCCGACGGGACGTTCGGATTAGTATGGACGTGTAATTTATGAGATTATATAAAATTTCATTGTTGGAAATGGCTGCTTAGAGCAGGTATATATCTATGAATTTATGATAGAAATGAGATTATTGGATTTCAAGGAAGCGTAGTATTTAATCATAAAAATTTGTTTAGATTATAGATATTTGTTCGTCTTAATTGTCACCGCATATACTCAGTAATATATTTCTGTTCGATTAAAATTATCTGTCATTACATAAGTATGTAAAAATTAGTTTAAGTTATAAAGAATTTGTATTCTTGTATATAGGATAAGAAATTTCACTGTATTCTCGCTGTAATAAATTTAAATTTGATTCAAATTCATGCAAGCGATAAACGTATTCAAATGCCTGATGCAAGTAGCCACTTTTAAAAGCATCCTTTGCACGAGCCAATATAAGCTCGTCGCGTAAAGAAAAAAAATAAATAAAAATTCAGTTTCTTGTACAACAGTCTGGATGAGACTCCTCGCCATCAGCTCATCTACTCAAATTGTACAGGTGAAATTTTCTCCAACACTTTCTCTCATCTCAAAGCATTCAGCTTTGAAATACCAAAGATAAAAAGTGAATTTCAATTAAAACTCGAATTTTCAATCAACGCCAGATAAATCAGACGAGCTCGCTTTACCCGCAGCCGTATAGGTAAATAGTTTAGGTAGCACACAGAGTGGATCGATAAGAGCGTCTGCAGCAGCAGCAGCACCGGTGGTTATAATCGAATAGTCAATTAGAAGCCGTCCCTGCTGTACTACCTATATATACATGTATATATACATACCTGACGGTGTCGTGGTAGGTCTTGCCGAGGGTGACGTGGTGCACGACCTTGTTCCGGCCGGCATGCGAACCGGCTAGGCTGCTCGTCAGTATCGACGGGCTTGTACTTCCTTGATGCTGTTGATGATGATGATGATGATGATGGTGCGGATGATGGCCGCCGGAGGCCAGAGTCTGGTCGTTCGAGCGCACCGCGTCGTCAAAGGGCGGGGGCGGGGTGGAGCAGGTAGAAGGAAGGGTGCCACCTACGGAGAAAGCGCAGTCTACCATTAGCATCGATACTTTTCTTTCTCTCTTACTCTCTTTCTCTCGCTCTTTTGTTTTTCTCTCTTTTTTTTTAATTATTCTTATTATTTATACAAGGCTATAGTCGAGCTTTCTTTTATATGTATATCCTATGAACTATTATGTAATTATATGGTCGTGGGAAAAGTCAAGCCAAACAAAGAGAAAGACAGGCTGATGCAGCGTCATGTCAGAGGAAGATTGAGAAGAGAGAGAGAGAGAGTTAGAGAGGAAGAGATAAGAGATAGAGAGAAGAAAGACATTCAAAAGGGGGGCAAAACATCGACCAAGAGCGCGAATTCACCCATTTTCAATCAGGAGTATACAGCCTACGATCGTTATGTAAAGGAGGCCTGCACCTAAGCATGACCTCGAACAAGTCCACTTCATAATCACTACCTTCTATTGTCATGATTTGATGCAATATACGTGTATAATATATATAAATATACAAATTTATATACAGTAAGAGTTATATGTGAAAATAAAAAAAAAACACAATCATAGAAAATCTACCTACTCTTCTTTTTTCCGCATCAAAAAGCGTAATCATCCGTGAATCGTATACTCGAAAAGACTGACCCCTTTCGTTTCAACGGTGGCCAGTCGATCTTTCGGTCTATATACAAAACATTCGGATTACCTTTTTTTTTGATCGACGGTTTATACACGTATCCATTCAACATCGTGATACACAAAGAATATTCATTATTTATACGTTTAATAAAAAAAAATCATATATACGTAAATTGTAAAAAAAAACTAATGGTTTGTATTGCCTACTGCAATGATTAAATATTAATCACATGCTCTAAAGAGTTTGAATTTTATAGGAGGGTTACCTGAAAAGAAAATCAACGTTGAATTATGTTATTAACAGACATCGGTGATTGAAAATGGGTTACTTTGCGTCTGGAAAAATAATTGAAGAGCTCAGTGTGATTATTCAAAGTTTACTCGAGTTATATATATATTCGTATGTACAACAGAACATCTAAAGAGATGGATATAATGACGTGTGTGTACCACAATCAACGCATTTCAGCTCTTCAATTCGATTGGTCGTATTGTTATACTAAAATTAAAAGAATCAAGGTCAATTTTCAACCCACACATATAAATAAATCGTTATTCGAAATGAAAATGAAAAAAAAAAATTGAAATAAACTTAAACTCAACAGGTCTGCTCTGTAAGAGATGTACAATTAGCGCAAGTATACAAGCCGGCACAGCAAACTAGCAAAGCGAGGAGTAGATCATATTTCGATTAGGAGCTTGTTCTAGCAAAATACGAATTATTCAAAATTTTGCAGCGACAATTATACTATTTCTTCTAACAGAGACTGCTATAATAAATATATTGTATGTACAATAAATCCAAAGAGTTATCAAATGTTGAATAGATAAAAATTGTTATATTATATTTGTACGTTCGTACATCTTGTGGATATATATTCGTTCGACACAGTATCCACGTATACAAACTCAAAGACTCTGGAACAAGCCATACATAACAAGAGTAAAAACCTTCCTCCTCGTATAACAATAATTTTAATAAAATCTCCATCTAAAAATGCTGCGTTATAATAATCATCACGCTCGATAACTAAAACTTGCTTCAGCGATAATCTAAGACACAATGATATACATTATAATAAAATATCTATCGACATTTAAAAATGACATCGAACACCTTCGATACAGAGTCCAAAATCAAAAAAAAAATCAAAAGAAAAACATAATATAAATCGCAAGCCAAAACAAAATCACTCCGATGGAGAAGCTGATAACGCGTTGTTGTAAAAACACCCAGCAGACTCGCGTAAAAAGGAAGAAAAAAATTCGGGCCGTCAGTATAGAGAGTCATCACATCACTTGCTGCCCGCATAGCCATGCAAGAAAGAGGAATTCCGTCGAGCTTTCCGGCCGTTCTTATCCGCCTGCTCTTCGAGATATCGTCTGTACTGTTCATCGGTAAGCTCAGCCCTGAGCGATTCCTTCCTCGAGCGTCTGACGTTCGGCCTCGTGCCTTCAAGGCTCTTGAACTTGGCCCACTCGGGGTAAGCTCGCCCCAGAAACGTTCGAGTGATTTCTCCACCGCCGGAAGCTTCTTCTACGTTCTGATTCTGATCAACCGACGGCGGAGTCGGTCTTCTCCTGAGCCACGCGGTTCTCTCCATCAACCTGCTTTTGAACGAGGGCAGCTCCGGCGTCAGTTTGCGTCGTCGATTGTAGCGGACGCGAATCCTGTGCAGCAGCGCACTTCCGGTTCTGGTACTACCGCTCGTCGTCGTCGTCGTGGTGACTAGTACTTCCGGTACCGGAGCGCGTTCACGCTCTTCTTCCAACCGATGTATCCTCTCGGAGTAGGTCTCCGAGTGCTTCTTGTCCTTGCGCGACATCTTCCAGTTCATGAGCTCGGGGTTGGACGCCGGGTTGATGAAGTACGTGAACTTGGGCATGTTGATCGACGGCGTGTAGCCGTCCTGCGAGCTTCTGGGCGTCCTGAGTAGCGAAGCTGGCCTCAGATCCAAACTGTCCCCGCCTGTCGAACTGTTTCTGCGTCTGTGGCCACGTTCAGGCCGGAAGGGATAGGGACTCGTGCGGATGACGTAGGAGTCGTCGACGCGTTCGACGCTGACGAACTCATCTGGGTCCTCGAAGAGCGGCGGAGGTGGCAGTGGTGGTGGTACGTACTCGGTGCTCCTGCGGTGAGTTCGCTGGACCATTTCCTCGAGGATGACGTTGTCGCGGATGAAGTCGGGAGGAAGCGCGGCTGGTCTCGGCGGACGGAACGCGGGGGTCGCGGCATGCGAGCGGGTTACATGCAGTGATAGGTGGTAATCGCGAAGAGGAGCATCACCTCGAGGGGACGAGGAGTCGGAGGACTTGCCCCTGGCGGAGATACTGCCACGTGGCGGCACCGGGGGTGGCACCTTGCCCGACGGCACGAGGTTCGGATTAGGCGGTGACGCCGCTGAGCCCCGGACGCCACTGCTGCCTTTGAGAACAGCTGGATACTGGACGCTTGGTTTACTGGCGGCTAGGCTGGTGCTGCTGATGGTACCGCCTGTCTCGGTTGGATGACTCTGCAGTGGAGGCGGACTCACCGGACCCGCGGGTGCGCTCACCGGTGTCGAGGTGGCGATCGGGATCGAACCCGTGCTGATGACGCCGCTGCTCGTAGCCGGCACCTCGGCAGGACTCACTGCGAGGCGGACAATTACAGAGAGCTTGGTCAGAGCAGTGCTCTTCTGTCGATCGTTCTTTTTTTTTTTTTTGCTACTCGGGGTTGGACTGTCGTTGTACACTGATAGGCGTTTTATTGAAAATTCAAGTGTGTGTGTGTGTAGTCTGTGTGTTTGTCTCCGGATTGTTTTGCGCGTATGGCCTGGTATCGAGCGGGTATTCTCGCGGGAGGAAAATTTGTGTCAATCCCCTTTTCAATCAAATTGTGAATCGTATGTAACGGGATATTTCGATATTTTTGAGGGTTTCTCTTTAATGTCGAAACTGAAAATGGATTGGAATGTATATATGGAATGAATGTGTGAAGACTTTATGAAGAATTAGTTGAAAGAATGTTTAAAAGCAAAGCTGCTTGTTAGGTAAACGCTTATTAGTTGGTGATGATTGATGATTTTTGTATTTTGAAGTTATTTTTTAGTGCAAAATAAAATCGTGCATATATATAGTTGACGTTGATATATATAGCGTAAGCGCATGATTTTGTTATGGTTTCGTATAGTTTATTTTCAAGTCCTTTGTTGCGTGCAATTTTTCATGTAATTAATCTGTAGCAAGAGAAAAAAATGTTCACGAATGGAGAACAAAGACAAGAAGTTTTATTAAAAATTATTTTTTTCTCTGCGTACGAGACTTTTGATTTTCAATAAATTTTGCTTATCAGTGTACATGTCATGAAAAGAGACAATGGGATGTTTAATGCTGGACAATTTTTAAAGAGAAATATTATAATGATGATCCGAAACGTGACATGAAACAACATGCAAAGTGGTGCACATCAATAATAACGTTTTGCAAAAATGTTAATGTTTTATAATAATAGCTTGATTGAGTATATAATTATTTAATTTTTAAATTCATTGCAAGAATATAAATGTTTTTTTCTCTAACTTTTATCAATTTACAAAAAAAAAGTAGCGAATAAATATTTCTAATATTTTGTTGTGCTCAACATTTTAGCGATACAAGAAAATGGTAATGAGTTATGCATTAATTGCGTCAAAGTAGCATTTATAATAGTACCAAAGCTCGCGAAAGAATCTTGAAACATAGCCAAGAAGTTCTTTGAAAAATTTTACTGTTATTTTTTCGATTTCACGTTTACACACTGATTATTCTTTCCTGAATTTTATTTGCCAGAATAATATACGACGGATCGTAATCGAAAATATTATGTAAAAGCTTGGCTTTCGTATCACATGAATAGCTGCAGCCAATGAAAAGCATGAATGAAGTCGTTATACAGTAAAAAATGACATAAGAACGACACACACACAGTATACAGTGCGAAATCAACGAAAGAAACATTTCAAGATTTTTTCGAGTTATATAGAAATTTCGACAAGGTCAATAGTGATATATACATATACAATATACACAAACACAAGGACACAACAGTTAAATGAATGTATAGCGCGAAACTCACCAGGCTTCGTGGGTGATGTAGCATGCATAGCCGAGCTGCCAGTTGCCGTCACCGCTAAACCATCACATAATACAAGACCATGCCATTACCATTATTGCGAAATTCTCGAGAGCAGAAAAACCACCTTTTGACTCGAGGAAAAAAAATTCCGTTCGCTCATCAATTATCGTGACACGCGTCGCCGAGTTTAACGTGATGTAAAACGTTTTTACAGTTTGTACGAACATTACACGCGTTACATATAATACTGGGAAACGGTACTGTACCAGTAAAAATGCTCGTAAAGTAAAAATGGCGCGTAATTTGAAAATGAGAAGAAGTAGGTCAAGCGTATATTTTTTTTTTTACTCTTGAGAATGATTCTTCTGCTCTCGGTTATTAGTATACAGCTCAAAACACATTTGCGTATCAATGATCATGATCAGCGCAGAGTATGAGAAGAATGAAAAAGTTTATAATGAAAACAGTTATATGGCTGATAATAATTGTTCGATCGAGTGTAATTATATACGATACAGAGATGAAAAAAAAAAATCAAAGGAGATAAAAATCGTCGATGGTCGAAAAAACGGAGGAGAAAAATAGTTGCGCTAACTAACGTATATATATATAGGATGTGTGGCTGCGTCGTCAAAGGTCGTCGAGTGATGTGTAGACGGGAAACGAAAGAAAATAACACAGAGTGTATATATATGCACCGATCGATCGTTCTCTCGGATCGTTTCGCATTCGGCTTTACACTTTGCAGCTCGTATGCGGCTGACGGTTGGTTAACGTTCTCAAAACAGGGATTCGGCCAGTTGCTTTGTTCAGGCTGGATCTTTTGCGGGAAGCTTTTTTCGCGCGGCCCTGTTTGTCTTCGGAGAAATGGAAATTTTGATAGACATTTTGAATAAAGTAAAGAGTATATATATATGGTTTACTTGTTAAAATAATGACTTTTGAGGAAATGCTCGTAAAATATTCGTATTATACCTAATCGATTGTTTAAAAATAAACCTGTATTAGGACTGCGAAAATTATCCAAGCAAGTTTGTTTGAATTTAATTGTCCTCGCTTAATAATTTAAAATCTAATTATCCTAAGTGCATACTTGGTTCAGGTTAATGTGACAAGATTCAGTAAACTTGACCTAATTTCTCAATATTTTGATGAAACACGCAAGCAAGGAATCTCGGTTTCCTTTTGCTTATGAAAATTGTGTAATCCAATAGAAAGTTATCCGATTCATTGGACGTCAAAATGTCTATAAAAATATCATTTGTTATAAACGTTTTCATTCAGTGTAACAAGAATCAATAAATTTCGGTGTGTGTATAATAGCTCAACAATGTATAAATAATAGACAAAGTAACAAAAGGGTTTTCGCCTGCGAATATAACTGCAAAAAGATAAGGCTTGCTTCCTAGAACGCAAAGAAAAATTGCTTTTTAACTCCTCTGTACAAATGTTTGTGTTCATAAAAAAAAATACCTCGGCACATTCGGTTACTCGATTCGGGATAGCTCACACAAAAAACTCACGAATAATAATATCCGTCCAAAATTCAAAATCTTATACACAGAACGAGAAAAAATAATAATAATACTTTTCAATATCAGCAACAACAATTTTTGCGTCCATCGAAAGCAGTGCGTCGAAGCACGCACCAACAAAAAGAAATTGGTGAAAATAAAAACTGCAGTCAAAATAACAATATAATAATCGCAGTTGTGCATCTACGAATGGCGACGTAAAAAAAAAGGAAAACCATAATTTGCCAACAAGGCTTATTGTTATAATCGTCTAGCGGCTTGCCAAAAGCAGCACGTGGCGCGCAATTTGCTTGTAATACATATTCAAAGGCTCAGTGATTTCGTATACATATGTATATACGGTATATGTATACATATATTTAATATATATGTATAGTAGGTAGATAATGAGTTAAAGGAGTGGACAAGAGTCTCGACTACGGGCTTACCTGTGGAATCGAAGTCACCCTCCAGTGGCCTCAGCGGCCTCGAGATGCTTTTCCTCTTCGACGGGGAATGCTTCAGCGCTGCAACACAAATTTCACATTGTTGTAATGCTCTTTATCGCTGACTGTACATATATTTGTTCGTTACGCGATGTTGGGGATCATTTCACGGGATTCATCGATCGTGTCACAGAGTCGTGGTGGTGCACACAGTTAGTCAAAATATATGGTATTTTTGTTTATTTCGAAGTAAAACTCGCGTCTTTGGGTTTCGGAAAAAAGATTCTATTACTATACATCTTTTTCTCAAGAAAGGAATTCGTTTTACTTCGATTATATTTCTGCTGACTTATTTAGAGTGGATTATTGGCTATGTAACTACAGG
>UCOJ01001723.1:0-22901 GCA_900474305.1 Cecidostiba fungosa
TCTGCCTAAGAAATTGCAAAGAAAACAACCCAGTTCTGAGATTCCCATGCCAAGAACTGGCCATTAAGTGGGTTATCATTTATACCAGGGATTCACTATTTTTTAATATTAATTTAGCTTGATTTTCAGCTTAATTTTATTAAAACTTTCTTTCGTATGTTTTTCTGTCTCTAATTCTATCAGTCCACCATATAAATCAATAACAGTATAAATATCAATGTTTTGTGATCGCAACAGTTTACTAACACTATTATTTGAATCAATAAAAATTCTCAAATGCAAAGCTTAAAAGCAATCTCTAGACGTTCCAACTTCATGCGTATACGACTGCTTGACATCTGATAAACCGCTTTTGATTTTCATCGTTTTCAATTATTTGCAATGAATTATATACTGGCACTTTCAATGCACATAAACTCGCACACGAATTGATTCTATTTTTTAATGTTTACTACATAACTGTTCTTGCTCTAGTACATTTTTTTATAAATGACATTCATTTCGTAGAATTTGCCATCGTTGCGTTGATAATGAAAACAAATTATGTAATTCTTGAAATGTATTAAAAAATTGGCAACTTTCTTTGCAAATTTCTGCAGCACAGATTCCTACTAAATTTACTGAATGTGCTGAACAAGGAATGTAGTTCGTAAATTGGCAAGTCTCTTTAATGTTTGCTTGTACTCCATTGCATATACCCGAAAAATATGATAATGCTAGTATTATTATACTAGCATTATCATATGACTATCCACGACAATTTACGATATCAATATCAGCTATCTTTAACATTTCTAAAATAGCATCTTCTATTTCTATACACCTTTGTGTCCTACGTTAGGTAAAAATTTCAAAAATCTTTCAAGTGGGGATCTATTAGGCTTTACATAGCGTATAATAAAAGTAAGTTGATCAACATGAGATAAGTCGGGTGTAGAATCAATAAGTATGGAAAAATACTTTGAGTTTTGAATTTCTTTATAAATATTTTCTAATACTTCATGAGCTATTAATTGTATGAACTCGCTACACATAGAAGATGAGAGATAACTTGTATTCTCTTTACCTGGATTCCCTTAACGTGATATGTAATCGGCTAAAAATGCATCGTATTGGACATTAAATAATTTCCATTTGCAGGCATTCAAATCTCCCTGTGTGGCCTTTAAATGGAAGTCCTCGAGATGCAAGCGCTTTTATAACACTGACCACTCTCTGCAAAACACTTGGCCAATATTTAATTTCACTTTCCACTGCTTGAATCAATTTATAATCGACACGACCGATAGAATTATCGCCAAGACCAGAAAAATGAGTATATCTCGACATCGAACCCGTGAAAAAATAAAAAAATTCAATCTAAAATTTCGGTGACGTCCATTAAAAAACGAAAAATCTATTATATAATCGTTAAAAATCTATTATATAAACGAAAAATCTATTATATAATCGTTGTTCCGGGAGTGCGAAATGTATTAGTCGTCGACGCGAGAATGCTGAATATATTAGTCTTCGCGGCAAGAAATGAAATGGATTACTCTTCGTTAGCAGCGATGATATATTATATATTACTAGGTACGCGGGAGTCGCACAGCAGATGACTATTCTGTTTCTCATACTGCAGTCAACCCGCTCTCGAACGAAAAAATTAGTAGATTACATACCTAGGCCAGTAAAATAAAAAATGTCTCAGATCACAGGTAATTGTTGGCCCAGGCGAAGCCGAGGTTGATAAACATGTAATCTGAGGCTTTCTTTTTTACTGGCCTAGCTGTGTATACTATTTTTCTGCTCGACTATGCCGGAAAGCGGCGACTTCGTTTCGCGTAGGCGGCCGAGAAGTTGGCGCTTTCCGGCCGAAGGGTAAAAAAAACATTCGCCGTTCAGCACAGTACCGCCTTCGCAGCGAATTCTTTCGCTTAGTCCTCATAGTCTTTCGCGCTAAAAAACCGAGGCAAACGCAATACACAGAATCAAATTAAAACCAACACAGGAAATTAAAAATTATGTGACTACAGTTACTAAGCTCACAAGATAAATATTATTTTGTCAATCACGGAGAAAAAATTATACGTTGAACATTCATTCATATAAAATACTTACTATAAAATCAATAGTTTACAAGATACAGACGAAAAATCGAAATTTTGCAGTAATTTTAAAGATTGAAAAAACACAGAAAAATCTCATTCCTTTTTCATCAAAACCGTTTTTTTTCAATACAATGCGATCTGTCTTCAAAAATATCTCTAAATTCTCGCTTCATCCAAATATACAAATTTCATGATATATAATAATACGATCAGGCATCATTCGCAACAATCTTATCTGACATTTTCTCAAATTTGATACATATTTTTAAGACAAATTAGTTAAATAGGAACGCACATTAAAACTATTTTTATTATTTACAAATTATAATCGAATTCTTGATTGTTGATATTAACTGTCGAATTTCACTAATACAAAATCACATTTTTAATACTTTGAAAGCGTCAATTTATCCATAGTGTCTTTCGTGTTCATCCAAATTTTTCATACTCGGACCAGTAATGTATTTATCGATAAACTGCAAAAAAAAATTATCAATAAAAATGTAACAATACTGTATGTTATTTTACTTTTTGATCCCCGGGCGCAAAATTCAACTTCTCATGCTTGTTTAGCCTGCGCAAAGTGCTTCATTCACGCCCTAGTTCACGCACTATTTTAGTGAGTGCGAAATACTCACTCTGCGCCCGCTAAAATAATGTGCTCCTTAGGCGTGAGTGGGTCACTTTTCACCCGCAAAACATGCATACAAGTTGAATTTTTCGCCCAGTGGGTCAAAAACTAGTAAATACCACGCGGGCGCAAGGCGAGTCTCTCTCTTGTCTTTATTGTCACAAACACACAAACTTTATTTTCATGCATAAACTCGACCCGGGCAAGAGTCGCCTACTTTGCGTCCTTGTGGCATAATGTACTATTATTCACTACGTACCAAAGAGTTATTCAGAGAACTAGCTCCCATGGCGATCGCTACGTAAATCAGAAGATACACGCAGAATAGCAGGTAAAAGAAGCCCAATATCGATATAGCAACTATTAGCACAGTGCTGTACGACACGCCGTTTTGCACAGCCTCCATCAAGGTTTGCGTTACCAAGAATGTGTTTATCCCTATGACAAAAAGCGATAATATGGTAGCCAATATCCTGTTGACTCTGAAACAAAACATAACACCGTCGTCAAAATATATCCTTCATAAGTTTGTAGAAAAAATTAAATAAATACTACTCACATTCCATTCTTAAAGTGCCCCATGATATTCGAATTACTGGTGAACGCTATCAGAGGGAGAGCAGCAAACGGTAGTTGAAGACTCATCAGCACATTCAGAATATCGTTCATACCGGTCAATTGATTGATTTCGCTAAAGAAAGCGACGAAGAAGGTCGGCACGATGGCGATGGATCGAGTCAGTAGGACACGTTTCCATTTCGGCCACTGCAGATTTAGGAAACCCTCCATCGCGAACTGACCTGCGTAAGTTCCTGTCATGGTTGAGGATTGACCAGCAGCTAGGATACCGATCGCCCAGATTATCAGAGCTGCGAAACCGTAGCGACAGCCGAGGTAGAGACCGCCTTTGTATAAGTCGGCTTCGAAAGTGGCGTTGTTTTTCTGGAATATTGGTTAATTTTATAAATTGCATGGTTCTCGAGAATTTCGGGTTGGATATACAAGTATACGTACTAGAAACTCATCTGTTCCTTGTGTAAAATTGTTGCTTTCACAAATCTCGTACTAAAAGATAAAATGAGTGGGTTATAATGTATACAAGTAGACAGTTATGGTCAATCAGTATTTTTAAAACTCACCACATCGGCGTTTGATTTGTCGAAAAGTCCATGTGCGAAAACTGCCATAACGAAGACGTTGATAAGAAAAGAGACAAATAGAGCAATAGCCGCTTCTGTAAAATAGTACATGTTTGCCTCTTTTACTTTTCCGTGTTGCTTCCGGTCAATGTCCCTGGACTGAAACAAGATAATTAGTCAACTCACAGGCTTCATAATAATTAGTTAGCTGATGACAATCCGAAAAAAATGATTTCTATGTACTTACCCTCTAAAATCCTTAGAGTGAAATTTACTCGACAAATTTTTGGCGGAAAGAAGAGTGATTTTTATCACTTTTTACTCTTCTTTTCGCCAAAATTGAGCCGTTCGAGTAAATTTTTACTCTAAGGATTTTAGAAAGTATAGATGCTTATAAAGAATCATATCTAATCATAAGAATATATCATCACTTTTGTTTCTATATAATTTTACATAATCATATATATAGTCATGTATAGCCATACATGCTCATACATAGTAATTTATAATATATTGTCTAGTCAAAAATCGTCGATTCCAACGAAGACAAGCCCTACTCAAAAAAGGCTTATTTTAATTTGCAATTTTTAAGTGTAAAATAAATTCGTTCAGGACACCTGATAAACTTGAAGTATAATTCGTATACTTTAATTAAAATAAGGCCTTATTTGAGTTATGCTAGTCTTCTTAGAAAGCGACGATATGATCATAAATAAATTTACGGTTTTTTGGTTGTTGATTGAAAACAAGTACTTATAATACATAACTGTAAATTAGAATGCACATTTATATATGACAATATAAAATTAGATATAGTAATGATACATACCAATATATATTTGTCTATGTATAAATATATGGCTTTTCAATCAGTTTAAGCGCATTTAGTATACCCATTCATGATCTTATATTTTTAGCATACCTATATAATTGTATAAATTATTATGTATATACTCATTGTATACTGATGTTATACGCATTAATATTTTTCTCGTAAGCTATGCAAAAAACTCGACTTTTTCCAGTTTTAGATTTTTTATATAATCGTCCAAATACTTGAAATTCATAAGGTACATAGTTATATCATGAATTTTATTAAGTTTTACCATTTAGTTTTAGATACGTAATAAAAAAAAATAACAAAGTTTTCGTGAATAAAAAATAAACAATTATATAGCTAATTCAAAAATTCTTGCTCAATAGTATTTTTACGCACTATTATAAATTTTGTCTAGCTGTTTTAAAAGTAAAACCAGTATTTCAACATTTGTAAATTGACCATAAAACAGAAATCCATGATCAATAGATTAAAACACAGGTTTCTTTTCCCGAATTTGTAGTGGAAAACAAAAATATGAATTAAATTTTATAGATATTAATGAATTAGTTCCAGAGATATTATGGCATACACACGCGCACGCACACAGAGACTTGTGTGAAAATTTTCTAAAAACACGAGACAAACATGTTTCGAACGTGTTTTTACAAAAAATGTTACTACTACAAAGCTGCCCGATGTAGAATGAAGTAAAATATTTCTTACCTTGACTAAAGCACTGTGAAGGTACAAATTGTGAGGCTGAATATTAGCCCCGATAATCCCGACAGCCTGGATCAATGCGCTGGTATCGCAATTTTCGCACCAAGGCACGAACATCCCCTTCAGAACTTCGCCTTGGGGAGGTGCTGCCACAACGTACTGCCAATACAAAAATTCAAGTTAGAAGCATGCTTAATCCACAACTGCATTATCATCATTGCATAACGATAATGAACTTCACCTCGTAGCCGAAGGACAGAGCCATGGTAGCGATGAAGAAGCCAAACACCAGTTCCAGCTTTCTTAGGCCATACTTGTCCAGAAACAAGAAGGTGAAGGTGTCGAGGATCGTGATGATGACACCTGCCCACATCGGTAGCCTGTAGAAAACAATATCCATTGTAAAAGTCCAGTCCTCTGGTATAATCATGACGTCACAAAACTCACGCTTTGCTAGTTAGCAGATACAGAGCGATAGCAGTGCCTATGACCTCCTGCATGTCGCTACCGATTATCGCAATTTCCGTCATTATCCATAGAAGTATTCTGGGAAACGGTTTGAACTGACGGTGACACATCTCGGCCAAGTGCAGACCACTGACGACGCCGAGTCTTGCAGCTAGCCTCTGCATTATCAGCCCCAGACAAATTGCGCTCAGAAGAACCCATAGTAACTGTAGATGTATGACGAGCCGTTTTTATCAACTGTTTAGAATTGTGTCAGTGGTTGGTTTACCTTGTATCTGGCGATTGTACCAGCTTGTAGATCGGATTCTATGTTTCCGGGGTCCAGGAAAGCTATAGACATTAGGAAACCTGGACCAGTGAATGCCCATAGTTTTCTGAAGCTGAATATACCCTAAAATTATTCGTACATGTAAAACTACTTATCTTTCTTGAAACGGCGCATGAAAAACAACTCACGGTATCAGCTTCGGGAATGCGTATCCTCTCATCCGAGAAGTAGGTGTCAAGTACATCGGGCTTCTTGTCTGGTTTTTTTTGTTCGGATGTCGTATCCATGTTCTTGTAGGGAACGTCTTCTGGAAGCATTTTTGCGCTATTAATTTTATTTCGCGACTGACGTTATTTGTTTCAACAACTACGAATGTCACTTGAACTTATCATTTCCTGTAATCAGTCTACTCAATTATAGACAAACGTGCTAAACTTTGCGTCGAAGCTATGACGTTTGGAATAGTTTAGATTCTGATAATTTCACTTTGTTCTAGACTACGTTTATTCGAAAAGCAACTACTCAACCTTATTGTATTACCTGCTTACGTGAGGTCAAGTTCAAAACTTATCCAGTTTTCGATAAAATATCCTCGAGATCTCAGAGTCACAATTCAGTAGATTTACCCAGAGACTTCCTACAATATCGTGAAAATTAAAACATCATCAATCCAATTGAAACGTCGTATTATAAAACATTATTTATCATCACAAAAGCAAACCTGGAAGTCTATCCTCTTCCACTTTCACCAACTACATCTGTCCGAGTATCCACTATAGCTTTGGCTAATTAGCTTCACTTGATTTCGAGCACTGTACCACTTGTCAAATACTGCACACAGTAAAGCTCATCACAAGAACTGCGCCGTTATTTATTACATTCGATCCCGAAGATTATCATGATCAATCTCTACCAACGAAAAGTCGCACTTGACGTGGTGGGAAGGGATAAGTCGAGGTGAAGAAGTTGTTTGTCTATATACGTGCGTATGGGAGGGTGAGGTGAGGAATGACATTGTTGCATTTGGAGCAGATAAAGCTCCGGTGATCCCCGGAATCGCTTATCTCGGTGGATTTGTCGGTTACGGGAAACCACCAGGCTGCGATGAGTGTCCAGAGAATATTCAACAATGACAAATGAACAATGTCGTTATCTCCCTCTCATTTGCATATTGTTGTGAGTGTATATTTTTTTAGTATTTTTTTCTTCAAAATTTCTTCTATACTGAAGTTTTTACGTTGCTTTTGTCTCGTTGGGAAACTCTGTAAAAGCTATTAATTTCCATTAGCGGTGAACAGCATGCGATGTTGAAAAAATTGATAAGATAACACCGATTTAAAATAAAACAAATGATCGATCGGAATTGACAATTTCTGTCGAGAGGGCAACGTGTGTTATTCGGTTAATATTATGGTATGTAATGATTCATCTACATCTGATAACGAAAAATGCAACATTCAAGTATAACAAAGGTATATATAGTATATGAGGAAAAAAGAACAAAAAATAATCCTAAACATAGTACACTTATAATCATTAAAAATTATCAAAGCATAGGATGTAGTCCCAATAAAATTTACTCCCATCTCTAATTAACTCCAATAAAATTATAATGACACCGATAAACAGTTATAGATAACATTGCAAATCCATTCATCCGCTCGGATGAAAACACAATGCCGTGAATCCCCGGACGCAGAAAAAAAAGCGGCGCGCGAGACCAATTGGCCGCGCAACAAATTCCCTCCTTTCATCCTCGGAATCCGCGACGCGCAAGAAACTAAATTTTCAACGGCTTTTTGTCCCACCGACGATGACTGACGCTAACTACGCGTTGGGAGAGTGATCCCGAGAAGTAGCCTTTGTATAGACGTGAGTGGGTGAGATTGTCGTTTTTCTTTTTTTCTTTTCTAGAAAAGAAAAATCGTCAAACGATCTTCTTTCTAAAAGAAAACGGTATAGCCATATAGTTTCTACAATTCTTGTAAGCAGTAAAGTCAAATATTTAATCAGAAGGATAGGAGAAAATTTATGTATTCCAGTAGCAGTGACAGGACAGTTATTATTTATTGTTGTTGGGGAAAAAAAACGGTATACTGTTTTGCACCGCTCGGAATTATAACCAGCGGTAGTTTGCTCATCAATTACTCACGTATACTACCCGGAGCATATAAAGAACTGTGCGTGTGTGTGCAGTGCATCTGCGGGAGCCAGTTACTAAAATTAAAGAGCCGATATAACTGTCTACTTACTCTGCTGTTTACCAGAAGTCACCTTCGTAAAAGCGTCGGCCCTTTAACGGTTCCGGCGAACCTTTGGTTTTTTATGCTTTGTTTTGATTCTATCGGTGATAGAGTCAAAGAATAGATTTTGATAATATTTAAGATACTGTGGTGCATAATGTATGTAAGGAGATGTGAGTAAAGATTTTCATTTGGAAAATTTATCGCCGATTTGTTGCATTTATTTATGAATTAATTATTGACTCTATCGTTTGAAAAGATGAAAAACTGTTTCTCGAAAATCGAAAATCTCCCAAAAACAGCACTTCATATCGTCCAATTTGCTCTAAACAAGACTCAGAAACTTCAAAAACATCGACATTCATAAAAATTATTATCATCACAAAGCATGCTCTTGGAGAAAGTAAAAAAACACTGCAAATAAAACAGTACACTAAATCCTCAAAAAAACCAGTCGAATGAGCTCACTTGGAACTTCTTACTTCCAATTATAATCAATAGAATTAGTCGGTAAAATTACTAATTAAATAGACGTAAAACTCTGCAAGTTCTTTGTAACTCTCTCCGCTAACTTTAGCTTTTTTATTTCTGTTACAGGTGATGATCTTCAGGCATTTATCTACTTTTTCAAACCATTTACTAACAAAGCGTAAGTCCTAGAAATACCAGCTTCATAGCATATCGATAACCAGAATACCCAAGCAATTGATCTCTATACAGCATACCTCCCTAGAAACCATCAGTGCGGAGGAAAACTGCTCCAGATTCTCTCTCTCTCTCTCTCTCTCTCTCTCTCAGCATAGGTAGCTAAAAGACAGCCGCATAGTATACGCTCGCATATAAAGAAGAAGAAGAAGAAGCATCTTCTACCCACACACGTATACATACATACACAGACAGAGTCCGAAGCAAGTCTCAGTCCATCTCTCTCCATCGCATGAACTCTCATTAGCGAGAGACAAGGACGAGAGAGTATAGTAGGGCTCGATCGGCCTTGAGGGATCTTTGCACTCGGGAGAGTCGCATCTTCCCTCTGCTTCTTCTTCTTGTTCGACTTGAAGGCCAGGTCATGGTCCGCGTTAACGCGAGACCAAGAGCGAGAGAGAAAGAGAGGAAGAAAATTATCCGTGTCGTCGATGCGCCCCGGAGATAAGCTAGAATATGGGAAATACACACTAGCTTGTATGAGCTTTTCAGGGGGAGAGTTTGTTATATAATTAACGCTGTGTTTTGACGTGAAACTTGATGGCTGGGAGTGTTGTTACAAGATGATTCATGCGATTAAATTGAATGTAGGTGGGATACGTTTGGGATTTAACGACTCGCGTCCTTCGTAAATCATCGTTCTCCTGCTCTATCGGCAGCTTGACTCCAAAGGACACAGTGTAATGGGTTCATAAATTTTGAAAATAACGACATATACCAGCCTTATACAAAATTTACAATCCAGAGGACGTGTATAGCTTCGTCCTTGATAAGAAGAAAAAAGGATCGTTCTAATGAAGTGTCAGGATTCTCTCCTCGAGAACAATGCGACCACTTTCCTCTTCACTGGTAAAGAAAACCCGAGCGTGAGCTCGTGCTCCCGAGAACGACATAATCACTCGAGCAATTAACTGAAAATAATGCTATCTGAGCTAGAAAAAAAGTTACTGCATTGAGACGTTTGCTAGGATGAAACAAATGGCTTTGATTGGGATATTTTTACTAAATAGATTAGTTCTTTGCTGAAAATTCTCAGGCGATATTTTACCAAAAAACCTGGTATAAATATTAAAAAATCAATCAATGTACTCGTAAAGTACCTCGTAAGGATGCATTCAACCAATTATAATTCTGCTGTAAAATACAAAGTTTTTTGAGCAAATTTTTCACTTGACACGTTTCTTTTAATTCTCTCTCTCTAATTAACATACTTCCTGACCGGTATTTGAAGTTTATCATAGCAAAATTTAAAAAGAAATAAGTAATTTGTTAATTGTAAGCGTGTCAAAAGTTATTTTACGAGGCTCACTCCTATCTTCCTATGTGCGCTTATGTATGTCGAATAATTTTTATGCAAACTTTAGGTATTTACGAGTCGATTGGGGCGTGATGGGCCTTCTAACTATTATTATACGCGGCGAGGGGTTAGTTACTGAAAATAAAGTGCTAGAGTTATTGCATATTTTGATGATTTCACCGACATATCATAGCGAGTTCTCGTGAAATCACTTAACTAGAAAATCTAGCGATTTATATGAACAGATATGCGATTTATATGAATTCACATGATTTCAAATGATTTTTTACATTACAATGAAATCAAAGCTATTTTCTTTTTGTTTCAGACTTACATGTCAAAAAATCTATAGGTTTACTCTGTACGATTGAAACTAAATCTTTTATTAAAAATTTATCTCCGATTAAAAAGTTAAATTTTTTTAGGAATTTTATGATACGGACCATAAAAAGACCCTAAATCGTCAGTCTTTTAGCATATACTCCATGGAATCACGCGCAAATTCTTCCAAATCTTTAATCATTTCTGTGGTTATATTTTTAAACGTCATTGGTGTATCTAAATGATTTAACTTTAAAATATTTTTAATGTACCTGATTTGCATTCGGACTCTAACAAATCCCAAAAACGATTCTTAGCTTGAATCGCATTTGAAGCTGCATTGACCGAGGCCGCGGACGATGCATTGGTACTCGAAACCGTGTGTCCAGTAAGATAGGCTGAACTCGAAGAAGAAGCTTGTGCATGGCGGACGCGGAGTGTATATTTCCCTTTTGCCCAGTATGGCCAACACTAATTATATCCTTAAAAACGTTGAAATTACTCATTTTTTTCTTTTATACATAAAGAATGCTTTATATAAAGAATAATAAAGATGATTCAAACAGAGTAAAGTTGGAAATTCGACAACAAAACCAAAATCAATAAAAATGACAAAAATTGGCTGCATATTGACGCTAGAGAAATTCGGAAATTGCAACTTTTATATTTACGTTGCGAATTAATTATTTTACTGGGTATCAAATCGGGACAATTTTTATGTTATAAGGAAGTTTTTAAGGAACAAATCTATGTTAATAATTGTTATTTTAGTTAAGTAAATAACAACTTTTTTAAACTCGGTAAATGCACGTTTTACATTTATACGCATAACTTTTCTAAATGTCAGGTTTGACTCGCGCCAATTTTTTTCCATATAGAAATTGGGTTACGGAGCACATTAAAATTATGAATTAAATTTTTCATCGCGTTAATAAAATATTACACTCAAAATAGCTATGGGTAGCCGTACTGAGCGCATCTCCCCTATACACGTTTTTCAATTCAAGGTATTAAAAAACACTCTCTAAAACTACTATAAACATATTATATTTTAAACGGATTTTACTACTACTATGTAAACCTATTATCGAAGTCCTCTTTTAAAATTCCAATTTATCCCCCCACATTCTCGGTATTTCTCTACTTACAAACAGTACTAATCTTTACCGATCAAACGAAACGACTCTAATCAACTGAAAATTCTCCACATTAGAATCCGAGAATACAGCATCAGCATCCCTCGAAGAAAGCCATTTCACAGGACGATTATACCGGCTCCTTGCGCGCACGTAATCTAATCGGGCCCGAAGGTATATACAGCATTGTATACATATATATACGCAAGAGCCAACTGCCACTGCTGCCATTAGCGCATTCCGCCTCACGGCAGGAGAGGGTTTCCCTCTCGTTCCTCTCCTCCGTTCGTTCAACCTTTCCGCGTGCTTTTCGCCGCATCGTATCCTTTTTGCATTTTTCATAGGACGAGGCTTTCTTTGGAGGGTAACTTTTTTTTTTCTTTGTCATTATCGGCGAGAGGTTGTTTCGGTATAATTATTGGGGATTTGTGCGGCAGGAGGTGTCGAGTAAGGTGGGCATGATTACACGCGGAAGTAAAATTTAACAGGAGCGATTAGTTTTTCTTTTAGGACAAAAGGTTTATAAATTGCCGTGTGTGTTATATCGAAAAGAAGAATAGATTCTAGACAAATTTTAGATACAAATTGACTCTACTCCAGTTTTGGTCGTCGGATTCACCTATGCGTCTCTGTTTACCTTTTTTCAACGCATAGCGAAATAGACCAGTCTGACCGGTCGATCTTGTTTCTTGGAAGTCTAGAGTCGTTTGATTCTCCTTTGATTTTTATCGGAGAATTTTGGGACTGCAGTCGTGGGAACGAGAAGGAATTGTTTGTTTTTGAACTGGACTTTATGCAAAATTATTCGGCTCGATAAGTGCTTAATTTGATCTTATTAAAATTTTGTGTATGATGTAGATCTACGTGACATGATACGTCAGTAGTCAACTTTCCTCCTAATTGTTTGTAGCCAATGGTATCACTCGATAACATTTAATACTTTGTCACGATCCCAATCTTAAATAGCTATAGCCAATTCGTCAGATCATCGATAAAAAGTACACGTACGTTTATGAAAATAGTAGTCTTCCACTTGGAGCGTCAAATCTTCCTCTGAAGATTCATTCAGGCGAGAAAAAAGGATATCCCTTACACTCTCGTTTCTAATCGCACGACGTAATCGGCTATAAATCACGCACAATCAACTCGACTCCGATGCAAAAAGTCGCGCGAAAGATTGGCAGTCGTCGAACGAGTTGCAAGTAGTCGTGTAATTGATCGGATTGTTGGACTGCTAAAATCGACGGAAATTGAATGTGATTAAATTTAATTCGATTTGGGAAGGGTTTCCATATTGTGTTTTTCGTTTTCCACTGTAATTTTATACGAATTTTATTCAGACGGCAAGAATGTAGAGGTGTACTTAAATGGAATCAGCTTGCGCTAAAAATTTCTTAGAACTAAATAAAATATCGGTATAGGTCAGCACTACCAATAGTTAGTTATTACTGTGATAAATTTTGTTCCACATATTTATTTTAAACAATTTTAAAGTTATGGAGTGTGTTAGTTGTAAACTTTGGAATCGATTAAAAAGCTTTGCGTAAAATAAACCAAAAATCGGTAACAGATAATTATACCGACACCTACTTATTCTTGACGTTCATTTTCGTTTTTTAATATTTAAATATAAGTTTTCAATGTAAAGATTATGCTGCTTTTAAAAAATTGATATTAATCTAAGATTTGTTAAGAAAAGCGAAAAATCGGCAGAAGTGTTAATTACCGATAGTCCCTATGTAAGTTAACTTGTAAAAAAGACGTACAAGAGTGTAAATCTAAATCACGCAAGACGTTCTTGTAAGGCGTCACTTCCTGCCGGTATATACATGTCCATTTCTCTTTCTCCCTCTCGATCTCGTTCCCCAACTAACGATTCCGATTCTAATTTAACTACTCGCATGCCTTCCGATAATATAAGATACGCTATCTGAGCTTATAAATATTGATTCGAGATCGTAAGCGTTTAAATAATTGCCGACGATGTTAGTCTGCACTTGCTGTAATAAATCGGCGCGGCTAGTTATCAATTAAACGGTACACGATCGGAAAAAGTGCTGTATACTTTCGTGGAAGCATAATTTTTGCAGTAAGTATACTTTGTAAGTGGAATTACATATACGAGGGTTGCGTTCGGAGAAACAGGAACACGATAAGAGTCGTTAATCCTGTCTACTAATATATAATCTTGTTTTTAAGTATGCCTTTTTTGGTGATTAACTAGCAGATATAGCATCTCGATCTTGATCTTCTGAAAATTGAAGTTTGCATTATCCTTGACAATCTAAAAATAATAAAGAGATATTATTGAGTACCAGTTTGCATTTTAATTATCGTATGAATTCATATATTCGGTTTACTTTATTTTAAATTTTTACGTTAATTAAATTTAGTGATTACGATTATGCAATAATGTAATATGGTGACACAGGAGCGTCGTTTATTCATTTCCGTATTTCATTGAAAAAATTGTCAGACCACGTAATTTAAATACATTCGTGAAAACATTTGTATTCGAAAAGTGTCATTTTCTCGAGTAAACGAATAGACCAAAACAAGTTACGAATCACAGCACAATTATATGAACGAATATCCATATCAGATAAACCATATAATATAACACCCACAGCACGTATCGAGGTGAAAAAAAAGTGAAAAACACCGCTATACTACACAGTTTACTCCGTTACATTCTCATGAGAATCCGTCAAGCGCGCACGAGAATCCCCCCGAAAATTCCAAAACCAACAACAGCCTACATCCTCAGCATCAACATCCTCTGAAGTATAAGAATAAGGGACACAGCGTCTCTGCTCTCCGGAGAAGCTTCACATAACGACGCCGGTCGCTCGTTTCAGGAATCGCGCTCGCGCATAGCTGTTACCACGCTCCGTGATCTGCATAGTTGGACATGCTCGGCATCGCGATTTAAGTGCACTTAAGCCTACCGGCGCTGCTCTCGAGGTGTGCCTTTTTTGTTGTAGGGAGAGCTTGGCTTTCCGGCTGTTGCCGAGAGAGAGACAGATGAACAGCGTGGGGTTCTGTTTGTTTTTTGAATTGTTGTTGTTGTTGTTACTGGGACGAGACGATGACAAGATTATTCTTGGATATAATTTGTTGGCTTTAGGTGGAAGAATAGAGGATCGTGATTGAAATGGATTAATTTTGCAGGTAGTTTTAATTTAAACTACTTTATCGACTTGTTCCGGGCTAATATATAAACATTGGTATAAATTGTATGTTAATAATTCAACGCATGTAACTCTGAAAAAATTATTCAAAAAAATACAGATAACTCATTCGTTTCTATTTTGCATCGGCAAAATGAAGAATAGTTGTGTATTAGAAAGGAAATGAAAAGAAGTCCATTAGCGAACGAACTCGTAATTTCATTAATCGCGTTATTGCGTAATTATACAGAAGCTTGGAATACACTTAACATTAATTTCACGGAGCCGCGATGACTAACGCTCGTTTTTGCCGATCGTCGCAAAAACCGATTTTTCTTTCAGCGACGACTCGCGAAGAAAGAGAATAATCTCCTTTTTGATAACACAGAAAAGAAAAGATGATGAGGTGCGATTATTGCGCCTCCGTCACGGCTTGGCAGCTGTGCTGTTCGCCGAGCGAATCGGTACATTGTTTGTTTATAGTCATTCCTATATATATATGAAGGGGGAAGTGGATTTTCACCAGTCAAACTAATTATAATATATCATATCGTAATAATATTAATTGTAAGACGTTGTCGTGACTTTTCAATAAATTCATTTTCCGAACCGAGACGACAAAAGATTGCAAAGTGAAAACGCAAGTTATATATGTACATTTCGCAAGGATCTCCGTTCGACGAGCAAAAATATGTCCTTAAAGAGAATAAATCAAACGCAAGCCTATACGCAGAAATTAGAATTACAAAAGGATGACATCTCCATAATGAGCGAGTCGATTTTCTATTTAGAAAAGAGAAGACGCGACCTCGCGACGGTAGTATGTCAATCGACAGGTGCCAATGGGCAGTGAGTATAAGCCGGCCACCTTGGAACACTTTGCCAGAGATCTGTATATACTCCGAGAGGAGTCGTGCGTACGCTGATATGAGTATAGACGCACTGATTGCGAGACTCTCACTCTGTGTGTACTGGATTTTTATGTTTCTTTTTTCTTTCGTTCGAGGAATTTTTATCTTCTGATTTGGCTGCGGCAATGCGAGACGCTTCGGTAACAATTTGCAAATTGTGACTAGATTGCATATAAATTGACGTATAGATACACATGTTTATTATACATGCATCAGTTGATACAAGGAATACATTTATTCGTCGTATTTAAAAAATTCTACTAATCATCTCTGTGTACTAATTTTAAAATAAATAAATGACAGAAAAAAGTTCCAAACGTACTCCGTGAGAGAAAATTAAAACGCTCTTTTAAACAGTCTCAAGTAAACAAAAGCTCAGTATACTCTCAGCAAGTGTATACATACGCACTCGTCCCGAGATGTCAGTGACTTTCGTCACGCGTCTCGCTCTTTTAACGTAACCACACACGACTTCGAACGTCCTTCACCGTTGAGCAACACTCGATACACATAGCTATACCAAGCACTAAATTCCCGCGCAAGTTTGACGAACTCTCGGCTAATTCCGTATTCATGAGAAAAAAAAGTTACGATTTGCGTGCGAAAAAAGCTGGGGCCCGATGCTCACATGCAAATGCGTTAATTTCAAGCTCAGTGTCGGCTTCTGCTGCTTAATTGCTCGTTCCGATGGGAGATGTGCTTCCGACTGTTGTATATGTAAGTTGCGTGTGTGTCTAAGGCGGGGGATTGGATTGTATATAGTGCTTATGGGCGGGTAATTGATTTTGATGGGAGTGTGGTTTTTTGTTTCGTTAATGTTCTGGAAATCTATGTTTCTTAATGAAGTACCTTTTTTATGAAGATTGAATTCCTGTAATCCGATATTTATAGATGCACCAGTTATTTCAAAGAAAACAGGTACTCTATTTCATCAGTTGTATTAATCTTTTAGGTAAATTGCAATTTTACGTATTTTGTAAACGATTCGCTAAGCGACAATTAAATAACGTCGTACGAACGAACTGTACGCACGCATAACCCAGATACCGAAAAATTCCCAGCGCAGCAGAAAATCGGTAAGCTTCTTCGCGCAATCTCCACATTCCATACTCGTCTTGCAGTACCCTCCCATGACATAAACAACGCAAACACATCAAACGCAAATACCGATCTTCACGACTACTCCCAAGGAAAGAAAAGAACTTCGCCGACACCTGTACAGACGCAAATGAAATCAAACTAGAACGACATGCATAAACATGACACTTTTATGGCCTTCCAGATGATTCACGTGCAGCCGATCGATTTAGAGGCTGCAGCGGATGTATTCCGCGAAAAAAAGGACTGATCGTCGTGACCTACATTCGCTGCAGACACGCGTCATCCCGAGCATAGTGATTAGCCGATTGCGATCTGGTGGTTGAGTGAATCTGTTCAGCTGTTTGGCTGTGGGATGGAAAATCGGTTATTAACGAGGCTCTTTAAATAAAGGATTGTTTCGAGGATTGTTTCTCGGTGGATCGGCTTTTAAGCTATTGTGGTTGGAGTTATTTACGGTGAATTTTCGAAGATAAATAATAAAATAAAATTGAAACACGAAGCCGAGAAATCTAATTTGAAACGTCGTTGGCTTACACGTTATTGCACTGAGCTACGGATAACTATTAAAATCTTGGAAAACCAGTTTGTTGCTGCGGCTGTAAATAATAAGTACCTATATAACGAAAGGATTTCGAAAAGCTTCTTCTTTCCACGTTGAAGTCCAACGTCTTGAAGCCTTGAATTTCATAAAAACAGCTTGTTTCCCAAAAATCGGTATCCGATATCAGAACCAGAGCAAAACGGTACCGTATATTTCCATATACGTCTAAAAATAAACGAAACAGACAGGTATGCGAAACTGTCACGTGAGCGACGCTCTCGGGTAATTTCAGACAAGGCGAACAAGTGCCGAGAGGATGAAAAAAACCTATTATGCTAATGGCGCGATCCTGATAAAATTTATGCCGTGAGGTCGTCGAACTGAAACGTATTATCGCAGGCTTAGATAATATATCACTACTTTTTTATCCATCCTCCGATTTGTTTATTTATTGTTAATTTTTGAAAAAATTACACGCGACGTTTTTTTTTATCTCTACACTCGATCGTTTGTAAAATATTCTTGCGTCTCTCGCATATCACGTACGAACGCTCGTACTCGCGAAATTAATTTGCATTATGTATGCGCACGCCTGACATTCATGAAGATTTATTCGCGATCCAACACGACAATTACTTTTGTTTATTTCGTTTTGCTAATTATTCTACATTACATATTGTAAAATTTCAACGTTTTGTCAGATAAGAATCTCGAAAAAAATATTCTCAAGAATTTTCCAACTTTCGCCGTATTATGAACCAAAAAAATACGCGCGCTGGTTTAAAAAAATACAAATTCTCGCGCGCGTGCGTATCTCCTGGGAAAAAGTAGTCAGTTCAGCTTAATTATCACCGCTGCACTTGGACAGTAGCGCAGCTCCTCTAACAGTATACACGCACGCGAATAGTGTGTGCGTCTTAACCTTTTAACGGCTAATAACGATGATCCTGATCGGTAAGAAAAATCGGCAAACGCCGGCTAATTTGTAGCTACCTTAGACTTCCTCATGCCTTGGAAGGATAGAGGAGTGATATAAAGTGGATAATAAAATTGTTGGCTCGGACTGAATAGGAGTTGTTCGTCTGCGAGGTGGAGTAGTGTGTGGTTAGGAATCGGTTGCGGGGTATACATAGAGTCGTTAAGCGCGTATTGCAGGAAGTTGGTTCGAATGTTGATAAACGGTTTGGAATACAAGGCTTCGGCGAAGGCAAGGATTTATAATATAAATTATTTGTAATTCCGGTGTCGAGGAGTATCGTATTATTTTACTGCTGATGTATAACTCGCGATTCTTTGCACACACGTGTACTTAACATTCTTCCGAGTATAAGTCTTCTTTTGCAACAACGATCGGTAAAATAACATTCGACGAATATCATGCCAGATCGGTAAAATCCACAAGTCGGTCAGCACATATGCATCGCGTGTCTTTCACGTAAATACCGCTATACGAGCTTTTCCAGCGTCGAGCGCCAAAAATTTCACGGCTAACGGTATACGGCAAGCGCGCATTTGCATAAATATTGCATTAGCGGTTGGGCGTAAAAGTGTCCGATCTAAAGGAGATTTACGCGTGTCGCGCTGCAATGAATAGTTTGCTTGTATATAAATATGCGGGATAATTGCAAATATCCTATATAACGATCCTGTATCATTTTTTGTTAAATTATTATGGCTTATAAACTGTAAATTATCATTCCTTGATTGACACTTAATCAACTCTTGCCATTCTAACAACGATATCTTCATCATCTGTTTGCAGAACGACTACTACCTGCCACCGAGATCGGCCTGGTCGAGGGTACCGCCGCACACATCAAAGACGAATCGAGGCAGCTCGACATGGAAGGTCGGAAGCGCCATGTTAATTGTAATCGCGATGCTCGTATTAGTCGCCGTGCTCGCCATCGCCGGACTGGCTCTCTGGATGGGAGGTGAGTTACGACTTGCGTTTATGTCACTGGAGCCGTTATGCGGATGTCTGTTGATTTATTTCTTTTAACTTTATTAAAAATATTACAAGAAATGTAATGTTTGTTTTCATTGAAATCTACGTTATGATGAGTCACTCCTAACATTGAATTCAAATAGAAATCGCACAAAGATTTGCTGGTCATAGTTACACCTTGAACTCTATCATTGAAACTTTCTACTTCTGCGTACAGGGCTTTTTATGAATGCTCAGAAAATTGCTATTATTCCTTCATTACCGAAAGTATTACTATAGAAATTTTTTTATTTTTACAGCTCTCAGGACAGACACAAAGAATGGTAAGAAAGCATTTATTTTGCACGGATTGCAAAATTTGACTTGTAGAAATATATTGATGGCCATATTTTTGATGTTGCAGCAATCGTAGGCTTTGTAGGTAGCTTTAGAATAACGAGAGGTGAGAAATACAATCCTATGTTGAAATTAAACACGAGTATGGTCTTTCGTGAGAAGGAACAAAAGTACAAAAACATCGTGAGTACATTTTCGAAAAAGTATACTACACTTTTTATTGAAATTTATTTTAATCTTGATAAAACCTTTTGCGTAAATTTCAGTTTGAGCTGCTGTTTAGGAGAAGCGTGTTAGGTCCTTCGTATAAGCAAGCCATCATAGATAAATTCGAGAACAACACGTTAAAGGTATTCTTCAGGCTGTACTTGGACAGAAGGAAGATTCCAAGGTCCATGACCAACGTGGAGGACACGATAGAAGACATTATAGCGAAAGAGACTTACTCCGTGAATTCCTTGTTCAAGGACATGGAACTCGATCTCACGAGTATTACAGTAAAAAGTAAGCAAACTTATACTTATTGCTTATTACATTTTACACGTTTATTACTTTTTGAGAAAATAAAAATTTCTGATTAAAAAATTATCTTACTTTCGTTAGGGCTAAACCCAGAAAGTACCGTAAACCAAAAACCCGCGCCATCCCAACAGCGCAACACGATGATAACCAAAAACGGTATCCTCCGTCCGAACCGCAACATTTCCCTCATAACAACTCATCCTAAAACCAACCACAACGTCAAATCCAAACCAGAGCCTATCGATACCAGCGATCCTGAATCGGAGATCGACTTCAGCAACATTCCAACAATCAAAGGCACCTACACTGCGATCAAACTCAATGCTACCAACTCCAGAAGGGACGAGGTAGTCGTACCCAGTAGCACCACAACGACAACTACTACCACAACCACATCTACTACCACTACGACAGCTGCGCCTAGTAGTAGCAGTAGTACGACCACGAGTGAGGCTACAACTATCAAGGTCAAAGCGACGACCTTAAGCAGTAGTGAGAGTACCGAGACGGACTTTCACGAGTTTAAGGAGCCGGACTTGGAGACCTCGCCTTGGAGGCCTATTATACCGCCGTACCTGAACGGTGACCACAAGCTCGGACCCGGTGTTGTCACGACTGTCGCGCCATCCGTGGTCACGCAGAATGATGAGAAGGATGACGGCCAGTCTGCGGTTGACAAATTGGGTAAGATTGTTTTTGTCAATCTGTGTACCATTTCTTAATGAAATTATGGTACTCTGAACTGAGTTCAATTTTTACTTTGATTTTAGCTGACATTAAGAAAATCGTAGTGGATACCTTACCGGCCACAAACACACTGGTCCCACCATTGCTGATCGCCCTCGACGACGAGGACAGTGTTTTTCCGCACGACCGTGTTGTTCCCCAAGAGATGGTCAATTTCAGGGTCAACGGCAAGTTCAAAAATAAGCCTCCAGCCAATTCCGCTGTTTCTCCTGGCCCCGAAGACAGTACTGAAAATGGTAAACCTAAGATCGAGGTGTCTGGCCAACTACCACCTGATACCTACGACCTAAGACTCAAGGCTTCTCCAAACGGTCAACCGATGCCACCGGTGCAGCTTCCAGGTGTGATCAGTGCTGACGATGAAATAAAGTACACGAGTGTAGAACCAAATTTCCCTGAGTACGATGAGGAGGACGAACAACCGACAATTCTGACGGGTATCGGTGTAGCGGAACCAGTTCTTGATACTGAATTAGGTAAATGAGTAAAATTTTAATTATTAATATGAAAGGCCGATTTTTATATCTGAATAAAATTTAACAAGGAATATTGTTTTCTAGATCTGGAGAGTCGCAACAGATACAGCGAAATAATGGCAGAAGAACCTGATGAAAAGCTCAACTATCCACTGGACAATCTGAACTCACACCAGCCTCAGCCGAACCAACCAGTCTACACGAGCTACAAGACTCCTGACCTGATGGGCGGCTCGAAACCACCTCTAGTCCGAGTCCCAGGAACTCTTAAGCCTTTCAGCCATACGATCCCAGTTGACAAAATTAGTCCAGCGATGGATGACGTTCCTGCGCCTCCTATGGAATTTATGGATCCCCCTACGAAGATTGAAAAACCAACGAGAGGCCAAAAACCTATACCCAATTTAGAAAGGATCGTCGAAATCGAGACGTTTGTCAAGGACGTAACCGAACCACCGGTGAATAATACCACTCCGACATCAAAGTCAGATCCCACTACCATGGAAACTCTGATCGATGACGAAAAGGTGCTCAAGATGACAACTACAGAAGTTATGTCCGAATTCCTCCATCCGGATTTCAACAACGGAGAGAAGCTCGTAATGGCTGACGAAGGATCAAGTTTTTCTTCAAGGAACTCGACGTTTGTCAAGGTAGACATGATAAAGCACGTACCTGGAGTCTTAGCGAACTCCAGCGACGATTCGGCACATATGAGGAACCTGACGAGCGAAGATTCTAGTCAGCCAACTACGACAACACAGCAGACGACAAAGAATGTATACAATGATACATTAAAGGCAAACGTTGTGATAGACCTAGTGACTCTGGCTCCTGTCAAGAGCAATACAGGTTAGTTAAATCTTATTTTAAGCTTCTCATTAAAAACTTTAGTGAATCTTTAACAAATCTTTTATTTAACAGGCGTAGGGCGACCGATAAGACCTCGACCAAAGCGACCTCAACCTCCCGTCGAGTCCAAAAATACGACGATGGGACCTGTGCCACCTGTTGCATCTATAACTACAGTAAATACCTCAGACGATACCGTCCTCCTTGAGAGGCTCTTTGGCCTTCAAAGTGCTGACAGTGACTCCAAACATGAATCTCCTGAACAACAGCAACGTGATTTTGCGAAAAATCCACTACCAGAGACTATCGAACAGATCGTAGAGGTTGTTACATCAATCAGTACGAAGGTGTCGTCGAGTGTCAAGGGTGACCAGATGATTCTCAAATTGGGTACGTTGATGTAGCTTGTTTAAAAATGCTATATATATATATGTGTATATATATATATATATATAT
>UCOJ01001724.1:0-22824 GCA_900474305.1 Cecidostiba fungosa
GGTCCAAAAAAACTCTAAAATCGTGCATGTGTTGTAAAAAGTACGGTATACGCCATGGAGGAGAGGCCTTCTGCTCCCTTGTGTGTTTGCAAACTCACACGCGGGAGCAAAAGGCCTCCTTCTCCCCCTTGGTGCATAATATACTATTTTATGATATATAGAGTTGAGCAAATTTGTAAGTAAAAATTTTTATAAAAATGCATAGCGTTAATAATCATTGCATATACTTGAATTTTTTATTAGCTATTGCCGATATTATGTTACATACGGGGTAAAATGTATTTATTTTAAAACGTAACAATAAACTCAAAATTTGATACTACTTTTACAAAGCTTCCTCTAGGAGAAACTAAAAAATCTTTAAATAATAAAATAGCCAGTGATAATTACGTAAATTATCAAAATCAACTGTTTGAGTTTATGCGACTCAATATACTCAATATAACATACGCATGTGCGTGATATTTTTCTTCAAACTGTATCCAATAATTTTTATGATTTTGCATAATGAAACGGTTCATTTCCTGTGTTTGTGCTCAAAATACATCTTTCTACATCTTGCAAGTATCGCCGTTCTGCTTTTAATAGCTGACCTTTTTCTAAACGTATGATTTTTATGTGCAAAACATGAATCGACACAAGTCATGTTCTTCCTACTTCCTATCCTATAGCTCACAAGTATGCGAATAATCTCTTATACGATTCAACTTATAAATAACATTTTGAATTATCCATATTTTAATAAAAAATGGTTTAGATTTAGAACATCGTTACAACCAATCAAGCCAATCCTGTAGATATACTTAGAAGATCTTATACGGAGTCCGACCTCGTCTGTGCGTTAAAGAACTAAGGAAAAAATGCAACGAAACAGAATAAACGAGCACACGACGCAAGGCTTCTCGTATAGTCAGAAGATCGATGCTAGATCGAATCGTCTCTTAGTCACATTATAGAACTTTGGCCTTTTCTAAAGGCCAACAGATTTTCCGTCCGCATATGTATATTGCGTGACTTTGCAGGGCTTCTTCCCCGACTACAACACTCGAGAAGGTCTTTCTCTCTCTCTTGTGGAAAATCGAGTGTCTCGTAATTTCTAGCTGATCTGAAAGAGGTATACATTGCGCTTGTAACCTTCGAATGGATGCTGTATGACTCGAAGGCTTGATCTTAGCTTCAATGCTGACTTCTTTCCTTCAACCAATTATATGCTCTTTTTCACTCGATTGACGCTCTAAGGAAAGTCTAACGACAATGATGTTTACATGCTCGTGAGCGCAATCGTTATGTATTATTTAATTATACTTGATGAGTGCTAAAGTGTCTTGTTGTCGGTTTGCAGGTTTGGCTGATATAAGTTTCATTTTTTAGTCCTGATGAGTATACGTTGTAATACTACAATACACGGAAAAAATGGTTGGTATAACAGTTAAATACGTACCAATTAACTTTTCTTTATTTAAGGATAAACCCTTACAGATGACAAAAAATTTAGTTATTTATACCAAAAATGTAGTTGGTGTGTATTTTACCAAACGCTTATTAATTGTTACTGTTACCAACTATTTTTCTTCGTGCAGACTACAGTAAGTTATTAAAAATATAATGCAACACAGATTCGCATAAAACTATTAAAAATACATTGTTTTGATAAAAAGCATCAAGACTGTATACAGGCTATGAATGGCTTGGAAAATGATTTTTGTTGCAAGTCTTGTACAAAGTCACTTGGTGTGTATAAATCGCTCGGAATTAACCTTGAATCAATAATTATCACATTTTTTCATAACGCGTTATTGAGGAATCCAGTATATTTACATCGATTTTACGATCTCATAAACCGATTTATAACTAATTTATTATCCATTATGCTTAGATTTAGTTATCGATCGCCGACTATAACTGTTTTCTTTGTTCTCAAATTAGAATCGAACCTATAGTTATGAGGTTTTGTTATAGCCGATCGTAATACTTACTAAAAACTCGACATCAAATCCCGACTATTCTATTGTGGCTGTTCGATCACGTCCGCAACTCATAAAGAGACTATTATTTCTTTTTCATTGTTATACATACAAAATGTCGATCCATTTTTTTCACTAATGAGACACTGACAATCTTGCCTTAGATGCAGCCAAGATGGTCTGTCGGTTATACATTTTTCTTCCTGGAGGTTATCTACAGGCCACATAGTCAGCATTAGATAAATATAAGTTTTTACTTGCAAGAATAGAACTTAGATTTCCCAGCACAACACTGAAAAAAAATATAAACAAAAGATTCTTCGAGCCATAACAACAAACAATCAAAGAGTCTTTTGACTGACAATTGCGATGCAACACTAATACAATCTGTTTTTCTGGCTCTCGGTTCAAAGACCCGTGTGTGTGTATCGCAGTCCCGTATATTATACACTCAGCTGGCGCGTGCGATGTCCTTCGCCTTGAAATCCCAACGAGACATCACACAAATTACTTGCTCATTCACGAATTCCGGATCTAATCGACTCGCTCGCTTTCACACAGAGGTTAAAGGCGTGCAATCTGCACGTGCGAATATATTTTATTTATTTTTTTTTTTACGTAACGAGAAAGCCTCCGTTTGCATATCTTCTCTCTTCGATAATTCAGAATTTCGTTTTCATTCATGAGCTGTTCTGATAGACTTTCGTTCTTCTTTCGTATAACGATTTTTATTCTGTCTTTGAAGAAGACGGATGTGTCAGTATTTGATGACAAGTCGCCTCGTGATATGGTTTTGTTATTTCTATTATTATAATTATTCTCCGTAAATAAAATGTTGCTACATATTTTTCATTGTAAATAAAATTGAAAGTTTGTATTGTTTTAGTAAGTAAGTGTTTAATTGTAATAATTACTTGCACATTTGTTTTACTTTTTGCAATATTTCTTAGTATGATATCAGAAATAATTTTATCGTTACGAAATTACTTAATTTTGTTTTCGTTCGATGAATATAAGGGGGAATTTTTATTGGACGAACGTTATAGATGGTACCATTTAAAGTAACTGATTGAACCGACACCACGATTTGCGCGGGTAAACGGCCTAAAAATTGACCCTGAACTTGAATAAATAGCGGTCAGTGACACAAGTCGAAAAAGATTATCATCGCAATACACAGAGACGTACGTACCATATACAAGTGTATAATACTCTTTTTTTATAACTTTCAAAAAATCGATTAATCTTCGACTATAATCAATTGCAGTAAACCGATGAATCTTAAAAACATTTTGCATATAAGACCAGAATTATACACTCGTTCATCAATAACTTTCTTGCACAGATCGAAGTATATTCGTTGTCAGATCAGTACTGATAACCTTTGAGTTATTTATAAGCTCTTCTTTGCTCACAGAGCAGATGCATTCAATTCAATTTCATAATAATAAGTTAGTATTACGCTCATCATATGCGTCTGCGATAAAGCAATAAAAGCTCTCGATATATATATTTCGTTCCAATTCCCCGGAACACGTGCATATATATACACAAAACCCTTGAAGCAGCATACGTCATCACAATATACGCGCAGAAGTTATGTCTCTATTTAATAAAAAGAAAAAGCCAAGCCATCTTCGACGTTTTTCTTCTCTCTATCCAGACATTCCGTGGCCTCGATAAAAGAATTTTTTTCCAATTTCACATGTATATAGCTAAAGCTCATACGCGCGCGTCTCCGACTTTTTTTTGCACTGCATCGTTTTTTATCGCATCGTGTACTGATCTTCCGACCTGTCGTCATGCAATTCAAATCGAACGCCGGCTGCGCTTGATTATCTTTCATGAGCTGACTTGGAGGGAAGAAGCTGCGACGACGATAATAGAGCGATCGTTAAGTGAGAGAGACGCAAGAGATGAAACTGCACGCGTGCGGACTGTTATATTACGTCTAGAAGTTTTATCAGACACGCTCTGGTCTATTAAAGCAATGAACGCTTTACGAGGGTCGGTTATAGATTGACATGTGCGAGTCGATTGATGGATCGCGCCACTATTTTCTATTAGACATGCGGCTGTAGTTGTATTGGTGACAGTGCGAGTGTGTATGAGAAAATCGCGAATTTGTGTTGTAAGTTACCCTGGTGGTAAACAATGCACCAGAATCTGACCAGTTATGATGTGGTTTCATCATAACTGGCCATTTTATGGTGAAATTTTGTATTTTATAAATCACGGCAAATCGTATTACTAGACGCTGCGGTTTTTAGTTTTTTTAGTTCTGGTTTAGTTTGAACTATAGGTATAAGAAATAAAAAAACATGAGATATAGTGGAATACTTATAGAATCAGTTGCAAAAGAAAACAATTTGGACTGGCCTTTCCCCCACCGCTTGAACTTTCAGGCTCTCTATATAGTTTCTGGCTAGCGACGATAGGTGGCGCATAGGTACTCTTAAGAAATATATTTCCCTCATCACTAAACAGGCACACTGTATATATAGCAGTGTATCACCTATGCAAAAACAGCCTTCTTGGGCCTTCTTATAGGCCGCTTATGCTATAACTGCTTAAGGGGGTCCGAAAGTCAATTATAAAAATTGAAAACTGGCGGTACGGAATAGCAGACGAATAAACAACTAAATTATTTATAACAATTAATAAAAACAAAATTACGAAAAACCAGGAGTTAGTTGCCCTCCGTTATGTAATTATATATCATTTTAAATCTCAATATTGAAGCACATGGACAACGATTATTGACGTCATGTACATCCAATGTTAAAAATATTACTGCATTCGATTTATTCAACTTTTCTTTCAAAATGCATTTACAATGTTATAAACATTAACATTTCAATCTCGAATGATAGCATTGTTTCTCAAAAAGAACGTCTATATAATGCTTTATATATATATATTTTTTTTAGAATCAATGTTCAAATTCTTATACCCAAACATATAATCAATTATCAAAAATCTCATAATTTTGTCAGGACTCAACTATCACGTTGGTATTTCATTTATTTACGTTTAGTCTAGCGTCGTTAAAAATGATATTATCATTCGACAAACGCGAATCAAAAATAAAATAAGAAGCTAAGCTTTGCGAGGCCAAGGTTTTCCGATCAGTTCTTAGTTAGAAGAGTGCGAAGAGCATTCAGAACATTCTCGTGTCAAGTGATAAAGTCAAGTATTCTCAAATTGTTTAAATATGTCTATATCTACTACAGACGATAAGTATTTTTTTAATAAAGTTTCTATGCTGCGCGATATTGCACGCATATGTATTCGAGAGAGTATAGAGTAAGTTGAGTTGACACTCAGATAAACCGGCGTGTAGCAAGAGTTACTCAATTTCTGATGATTATAAGTTAAATTTTGCCCACAACGTCGAGACGACTTTACTGGAATTTGTAAAAGATTTAAGTGTGTGCACCGATCGATTAAGAAAGTCTGATATGAAAAAGTTGATTTATATGATTCTTTATCTTTTGCAAATCTGATGTAATAATACGTCATACATTCCTGATGCAATTAGATAATCATCTCAATTCTTTAGTTAAACCAAAAGTTTCAAGTTTAGTAGATTCGACAATTATTATCTGCTCATATATAAAGGGTTTGAAAAATGTATACGTTAAAGAAAGTATGATAAGAGATGCATGTGCAAAATTATAATAAAATTATAATCTTTATACGAAAAACTGGTACAACCTACAATCTTTATCTTCATTTGCTGCATTCGCTATTTATCAAGTAACGATTATCGATACTCATAACATGTGATTATAGACATTAAAAAGATAAGCACATTTGAAACGAAAGTATATATTTATTTTTAGCTCGAAACGTTCATTTTTAGTAGCATAATTAATAAGCCTACGTACAAACAAAATTATATCAAAGAGTTGTACGTTGAGGAGAAAACAAAAATAGTTAGTTTTGATTTCGTTCTTTTCACATGAGATAATTTTTTTCAACTTATTGAGTACAATGTTGCACGAGATGCTGCAGGAAGAGCGCAGTACTTATAAATAAACTTTGTTCGTCCTCGGCTGCATTATACGAGGAAAAGGATTATTAAAATCTACAGATACAATTGTCGCGACAAAACAAACTTCGGAAGTCTACGTTATTTTACAATTTGCTTTGTAAGAAAGGCAAAAACATTTATTAAATAAATATTTTATCGCAACTTTCGGGTCTTTTCAATTTTAAAAGACGTCAGCTGATAAAATAATATTCCTTTATATAAAGCCAGGAAGTCAGAATTTTACATTTGACGCATTTTTTCATTTAACTCTCTATCACCATTTGACACTAAATTCGTTTGAATCCAATATCTTATCTCTGGTATAATAAAAAGAATAAAAATTGAAAACCGACTGAGAATAATGAGTAAATGTGGAAGTTTCCAGAATATTTGCAAAACCCTGGCGCCGTCTTTATCTTGATCTGTATATTCTTCACCTGTTTGTACACAGGCATCATTTCCTACTTTATAAAATTTAAATATGAGCGTAGTATATACGTCATTTCAAGAACAGCAATCGGATCGTTGATAAACGTCGCTCGTCATTCATACAAAATCGAACGGGTTAAAGGAAATTTCTTTTCGAAATCGCGATTTCGCTGCTCTTTCTCTTCCGTTTCTTTTGCGTCCTTATCCCCCTTTCGGTTTTAGGATATGTATATAGACAAAATTTATGCGCCACACTTTCGTTTGAAAGTATCAAAACTGCTTTCCATTGCTATACGATCTTTTTTTATGAATGTTAGGTTGAATTTTGTATTTGCACGGATGGATTCTATAGATTAAAAATTTACAATTGACAAATATAGACTTTAACATATTCAATACGTACACCATATATTTTTTATTAAAAATTTAGAAAATTTCTAGAAAAATAATTATGCATGTAAGTTGAAAGCGATCTGATTACTGATTAGAACAATCGAATTTCATTATAAAAAGTTATAAGATATTCGAGTAGACTTAATGGGGTGAATCCCGCCATATATTTAAATTTCAGTCAGCATAAAAGGAAGTACCTATATATAACGAAAATATAATCTGCTTTGATGATATGAACATAATAGTAAATGCTTTATCTACTATAATGCCTTATTTAGACGGTCAGTGCCCCAAACATCAATTTCAATCAACTAGTACCTATATTAGTATTTCAACTGAGAATCACTATAGAATTATAGTGATCATTTATGTTATTATAGTATTATAGGTATATGTAAATTGACAAATATGAACATATTTATAAAATGAATGTATAATATTTAAAATATTTATTTTTAATAATAATATATGCTGCACATTTTGTGCATTCAATTAAATTTTTCGTAAATCTTTAAGAAAATTCAAGGCGTTAATTATTACCGAGATCGACAATCAGTCATAAAATGTAATGTAACAATATTAGAAAGTTAAACCTGCAACTGTGTGTGTACTGTCCTAATCAGATCAGATCGATTTAATGCTGAGACAAATCATCACTCACTTTTATCACTGACATCACTCGCTTTTTACATTCTCATGAAAATATAAGCAGGATTATTAAAAATGTTATTAACAGGAACGAGGAAAGATGTCGCGTTTTTTAAATATATATATAATGTAATATTATTCTGCTTTATACTGCGTCAGAGTTTAAAGTGAGCAAGGTCAGTATAGTAAAAAGCATTTCCAAAAACTTCCAGTATTACATACGCATACCTGCAAATAATTCACTTACGCATATATTTTATAACTTGTGTATAATTTGCATACAACAGATGGATGCAACTTAACGGTTACTGCAGCTGTAGCCAAAAACAGTATCATCGAATTTTTCGTATACACGTGACTCGAAGTTCTTTTCAACAGAAAGTCAAGATAATATATCTTCGCTGAATTAATCTTGGCCTAATTTCTATATAAAACTCTATCAAATGAATGAAGTATCTTATGATTTTCACCTTTTTAGGATCATAATCATTATTATACAAATTTTCGTCTATTAAGCAGTTCAAGTTCCCGGAATTCTCATATAAGAGTATCCAGTTCCAGATTAGCTTCCAGTTAGACATAATACACGTGCACGTGTAATCAGTATGTATAAACGGTATAAAAAGCACACACGTGAATATGCAAATGAAATTTCTTCATTTGCAAAATAAGTCAGCCGACCCCAGAGCATATTATATTGTACATACATATCAACCCAAAAGAAGATTCTATTTTTGTCACACTCGCCGGAAGTATACTCCTCTTCTCTCCTTTTTTATTTTCTTTTTTCGGATGTCCATTGCAAAACACGTCATGTCGGTACACATCGCTATGTTTACAAGATGAAGTATACGTTGAGAAGAGAGAGAAAACGGGTTTTGGGAAAAGTACCCGCGAAATAAGGAGAGAGAGAGAGAAGGCATTGCTGCATACACGAGATCATCATTTGTAATGGGTTCGTTTGACGCACGTTACTAGATTAAAATTTCGGAAGGGGGAACCTTTTTCTGTATATAATACGTACTACTACTACTGCTACTGAATATTCAACGGAGAAACTCGTTATTTATGCATATAGGGAAAATTACTATTGTTTCCAACCGCAAATCCTGTGTTGTATATATATAGACCGAGTCTCTTTTTTCAGAACTTGCGGAATGGAAACTTTTTAACGGCGGTGCAGGGCGATTTGTACTTTTATTTTCGTATATATTATCCAGAATTATTTTTTGCTTGATTTCTCGATACGCCTATACTGTGAAGTAGTATAAGTTTTTATACCTATAAAACCGCAGTTATAAACAGGTGACGATATAAATTTTATTTTTAGCATGTATCCTATATAATGAATTTTTAATTAGGAAATACCATCAGCCGAAATGAATTCGGAAAACAGTGCAAGTCATTCGAGAGTCATTTCTATACAAAGATTATAGAACCTGTTTACTAATATACATTTTTTTCGATGTGACGACTATCAATGTAGACCACAATTAATATTCAAATATATCTATAATACTTATCTATAATCCACAAAATACACAAAATACTAAACAAAAGCCTGATTATCTGTTCTCCTTCGAGTTCAAGTTCAAGCTTCCTTCAATAAGTCTTACTTCCCACATCCAAGGTTTCCCATACACACATACCAATAACGGTCAATATTCCACAGCCTTTTCCTCTTCTCAATAAAATCCTATATACAATATATATACCAAAGGGGGATTCCCCAAAATCCGTTCCTTTCTCTTTCCGATGATTCTCGCATCACGAGTTATTCACACGGTCTGCTGTGTCGTTCGCGCGTATAACACGAGAGATGATACGCACGAAAAGAAGTGAGGAATTCGCTGAGCGTCGCTTATAAATCGGCCGAATCTCTCGACGTCAACGAAAAGGCATCACGTGTGCTTATAAGAGTTTCGCACTTTTTCGATGACGCTGTTCTTTTGACGTGATATGAGCTGCCTCTTTTTTTTTATTGCTATTGTAATAGCGCCTGGGATGCACCGATTATATATTGTAGGTATACGTAGAAGATTGTTAATGGGTTTTTCTACACATCTTATATATGTGCGTGTGAGTCTCGTTGGTTTTTTATTGATTTGACCTCATACTTCGTGGGACAGAGTTATTTAACAATAATATTGTCCTGTTTATTGCTTTACTTTATTGATTCGTTGATGATTAGGTGTGTATTAACAAAGTCCTTTTAGTGTGTTCTTCTTGAAAACTGACTGCGTTCCACAGAATTTCATTGAGAAATTCAACCTTGTTCTCTAATTGCCCTGAAATCACATAAATGACTCTCTGTAGTCATTATCGAATTATATGCGCCGCATTGTTTTCGATAAGAATTTGTAGAATTCGAAAATTTAACGATGAAACTATAACTTTCTCAAAAATACTTGGACCATTAGTCTCACGGATACGTCGACTATTATTTTTGCAAAACTTGCGCAATGGGCCTCAACTTTCTGATATATCCGCGGCTTGAAAGTCAAGTTCAAAGCCGCGATTTCTCTATACGGATATATCATACTAAAAACTGCGTTTTTTCAATATTTTGATTATTATTGATTCGCATACAATTAGCATATGTTTATATACGGATATTTTTCCATACTTTTTTACTAATCATTAATAAACTGCGTATAAGGATTTTCTTTCAACCGAAATCTTGCTAAATAGATGACGTCGATTGACAAGGTTATATACTACGAAGTGTAGAAAATTAATCTTTCAGTTTCTTGACCTTTAATTCATGCGTAGGTCTATGAATGAATAGAACCTATAATTCACTTTATTCCTGCGTACAATACAAGTGTTTACAAAATTTATCTTAATCCACACGAGTCGCAGAAACAAAGGAAGATGTCAACAAGTATATATGTGTAAATAAACTGGCTTGCAGACAACCTTGGAAAATCATTGCAAAGAATAATCTATATTTGGATGAAAATCACATGTTTATGCTTTCATTCATATATATGAAAGCACTGCAGTGTAGCTGATATAGGTATGTTTACACGATTTTCAAAGGACACTACGAAAGGAAGTGCATCTATGTGAGGTCGTCGCAGCATAAATAGATTGTTTTTTTTTTATCTTTTCACAGAATACCTATCACACTAATCATTATATTGCTTTTAAGTAAGAATAGTTAGTTTGAAAACTTTCTCTCAGCGCATATAACGATCCCGACTAAGCATTATCGCAAACCTGGACTGACCATCTTGAGTATGCGGAAAAAGTGGAAACGAGTTTCGATTTCATTCGAACTACGACAAATCTGTGGTTACTGCACTCTTACACACACGTGTGTATGTATGTATACAAAATTTTATAAACAAAAACAAAAACAGTAAAAAGAACGTCAACCCAAACAATGTATCATTCGCAAAGTGCGTCTATATATCGGTTCACGTAATAACGTAAGAGGCGTGTGTATACGTAGGTGTATAAGTATACATACGTGTACATTCTCGTAATCACTCGAAGCACTACAAGGCCATTCATTCGTGATTTTTCTTAGGAAGCTTTTCTGACGCTTTTATACACACACACACCTGTGTGTATCCGGAGGAAATTTTGAGATTATTGACGCCGAGATCGAGACGATCATATATATATACAACCTTGATCGCGTTCGCGGGGAAAACCTGCAGACGTCTGGACCGTCATTATTCAATATACGCGTGTGTCTGGGAAAAAATATAGTCCATCATTTGTCAAGATTTGTTGTGATCGCACACACCTCGTCGTGATGAATTTTTCTGACGGCACGAGACTCGTCCTGGAAAAAATAGTGAGTTTTTTTTTCACACTGATTACGACATTATCTGATGTTTTGTATTGGTTTCCGAGAGTTGATGCTTCTTTTCGTAATTGATCGATTTCGGTTGGAAAAAATCAGGCGGAGATTCTTGATCGGAACGACGTTGTAAACAATAAAATTGCGATATTTTTTATTTTTCTAGATTTATTGCGCTGCAGACGATCGTCGATATCAAATTAGCAATCGTTCACGTGGAATTGACGCGATTTTAGCCTGTTGCATTAATGGAGGACCATTTTTTGCAGCAATAAAATGATTTATACCACGAAAAAGTGTCGGAGCGTGTCTATACGTTAACTGTTTCCGTGTGACGTGAAAAGTTCTTTCGCTCTTATATTTTCGAGCGTAAAAAATTTTAAGTCTGCTTTCAGTTAGCCGACCTTCGCAACATTGTATAATAAAATCGATTGCAAACTTGCTCGATGTTTTGTATACGTGTAATATATACATAAACTTGTGTATATATACATTTAATTTTCTCCAGAATCTACTGGAAACCGCGAATCGCCGCAGTGTGTAATATGGGGGAATTATGGGTAATGTGTACGTCTCGCGACTCTTGTCTTCTTCTATACTGCGCAACGATCGGTAATACTCGTGGAAATCGGTTTTCCCCCTATAATCGCGTTACACAAATTATAAGGAAAAACCTATTTCTATAAGTATGTGAAAATAACGAGAGCTATAATTGTACACCTTTAATTACACTCACTACTACTCCAGATAACATTGTGTAAAAAAAAAATAAATAATGCATTGCGATGAGGTGTACACATACATCAACGATAATAGTAAACAAATTGCTGTGGGGATGAGAAAAAAATTTTCCAGATAAAATAGCAATCGGTCTAAAGATAGCATCAAATTGACAGGTTTTCGCTCGAAAATTCCCCGTTTGCGTCAGAAAAAGAAAAATATCGGTATGTATATATCGAGAGAGAGAGAGAGAATTGCAGTTTCGAATGACGCCAAAAGAATCTTTCCGATTGTCGCGCGAAATCTGCAAATCATCGTCCTGCAAACCAGTCGGCCGACCTGTAAATATATAAAAAGAAGAACGAAACTAAAGTCGTTTCGACGAATTCTATAAAACCTCGTCACACACTATACATTTTTTTTCTCTCGTGTGATGCGCATCGAGTCTTTTCTTCCATCGTCTTCTCGGATCTAGACTGCGTCAACACACGTGTACGTAGCACGTGGGTATTCACAAGCTTCGATCTCTTCTTTTTTTTCCTTGTCTCTCTCGCACGCGCGCCAGCAGTTTTGCTGCCGCCTTACTTATCTCCCACCTTCGCAGCCAAGAGGTCACGTGACTGGAGTTTCAATATAAGCGAGTGGAGACTCGTCGAGCAGTCATTCTCGAGTGAGAAGCCAGACAGACAACAAGTCAGTGACTTCTTGAGTTCTCTTCTGAAAGAAGTAAAAAAAAAAGTTTTTGTGTTCGTGTCGAAGTATATTATACATAAACACACAAGAAGATGTATACCAATCCGTTCAACCGCAAGCACAGCACGATCCGTCAGGTGTTGGATCGTATTTTGGATCCGTCAAGTAAGAAACCGATTCGTCGATCTGAATCGGTATCAAGTTCGGGTAGTAACAGCTCGAAAGGAAGCACCGGATCACTTGGTGGTGGTAGCAGTCGAGGTATACTTCAGTGGGGAAGGAAGTGAAGCGATTTTTTTCGTTGCTGAGGCGGTGTGTCACAGCTTATAGAGAAAAAAAGAGTTCGATCTATTTTTCGTCGTTAGAGATTTATATTCTCCTTGGACAGGAGTTTATTGGAGATCGAGACGATTAGAAATGTACGTGTCGTCGTGATGTGAAGAGCGAGATTTTCAAAAAGCTCGTTGAAGACGACCGGATAATTATTAAGCAGCACAACGACATCGGAAAAAAATCGACGCTGCAGGAGATGAAGAAGGAGATGAAGTGCATCGCTTATATCATATACCATCGTGTGCGAATTAGTTTACACACACATACGAGTGCGCTGTTTTAGTTTGTATCTATAAATCGACTAGTCAGATATCGTCAGTATTATAACTGTGCAAAAGTCATGTATAATAAACCGCATCTCGATGTGTCGCACACACACACAAACAAACACACTTTGCCATTGTATAACATTTGCCATTATATTATATCGTTATTTATTGAGCCTAGACTGCGTAGATTACAATACACACACAACTCTGTTATAAAAATCAGTCGCATATATAATGTATCAGCGATTTTTGTCAAACCATCTGAAAAAAAATGAGAATACATAATATACGTTTTTATAAAATGAAAAACCAGTTCTTCTTCCGTTATCTTATACACACCTCACTATCCAAACCAAAACGAATTCCTCAGTTATATTCCTTTCTTTCAAATATATATATATAGAGAGAGAACGAGCGTCGCGCGTCGTTGATATTGCGTCAGTCTTCTCTTTTGATTAAATTAAAATTCAAGGCTGTTCTCAGCTAAATGAGTCTAATTTTTCGCTATTATAATCGCATATACAATCGATTGATTACTTCGCGATCGGACGATCTTTCGTAACGAGATCGATATATGTTTAATAACTTTCTGACCTGTTAGTTCAATTTGTTTTCTCGCGACCTTGCTCGGAATTACGAATCAGCAACTTGTGGCAGAGAATCTTATACTGACTCTTTTCCATATGAAAATTCATCAATTGCTGGCATTGTATTGAGAAAAGTATATTTACTACGTTTTGCTCTAATTAAAAGCTTTTTGTTTTATAAATATCTCTCTAATACTTAGACTAAACGATACAAATCGTCGAAAGATAACGATCCGATTACGACCTCTTGATAGACCATCAGTTACAACCGGTACAACTACAATATCATCAGCAAGTTCAAAGCCAGGGCCAGATATACTGTGCCAAATAATTATGTATCCAACAACAGCTCGTCGTGTGTGGCTCAATTTGTTTTGGCAGTAGCCGTTTCCCGTCTATCTCTTCTGTTTTTCTCGAGAAAGTGGCCGAGGCATCAGCAGCTGATAAGAAATTCCGCGCACGTATAGAGGAGCAGCGGATTTCTTCTATTATTAGAACGTGTCCCCCACCGCAAAGACGGACACAAAATTGTCATGCGTGTCGAGCGATATAAGACCGTTTTGCTTGTAACCGATGGGTATCGAGTTATTTAAACAGCTGTTATAACGAGTTTATTTATTTATTTATTTTTTTGTTTATGTAACGTTCTATTTTCGAGCTGCTGTAATTTTTGGTACTTTTTTTACTATACTGCTCTATTTTTAAGGTCGACGGCCTAGTTGTTATATATTATAGTCGTGGTGGAAGCCGGGTGTTATCGAGGAATAACTGCTCAAAGTGCACTTTATCTTTAGTTAAACAGAACTGAAATCATCGCTGACAGCGAGTATGTGTTTTAGATTCGTTCAGTGCGACGTCAGAAGATTTTCGAAATTCTTCGTAATGAGGATTCTTGATAATACATTTTTTTTCTTGGAATTTATACACACTTTGGTATATCAAATTACATCAATTTTCACGTCACACTTTTAATAATGTATATTATACGGTAACGAGAATTGGTGATTGCACATTTCGGAAATAAGTCAAGATACCTAAATATATAGCGAAACGTCGACGTATACGTTCATTCTTTATCGATTTGAAAGGCAAAGTTTTCCAGAAAATAAGACAATGACTTTATGAAATCGTGCCAATCGAGTATCCGAAATAATCAATAGACCGCAAAAAAAACTCGAGCATACCTACAGTATAAAATTGATACTGTAGAATTTTTTTTATACTATTTATTGTTAATTATAGGCGAAAATTTAAGAAATTATCGCAAATTAATTTTCTATCGTATAATTGTTTTACTAAAGGAGAAATTTTTTAAGCAAAATATTATGATCATTATAGAAAGATCTCATTAAAATCTTCAAAATACGATGCTTATACATAAGCATCAACAACATATCAAAGAATCAATGAAAATAATAAAACGCTTAAATTATGTTAAAAAGCAAATTTAAAGTATAATAGGGTCGCGATGCTCCCCGACGGCACAGTGTATAATATTATACTTACTTAATTAATAATTATATATACTAATTGATAAATAGTATAAAACGAAATTTTTTTCAAAATGATCGATAAATATATATCAATTACTGATCTACAATCGAATCATAATTAATCAGTAAGTAAATATATTATACACACAAGAGTATAATATAGAATAAAAAAACACACACAGTGGAAAAATATGGCAGCGAAGCAGGCTCGTCGCAGCATTTAACGGTTCTAACCAATAGCGATACATTGCGGTCACGAGTATATATGCAACAATGCTCCTATTGCTCGCGATACGAGTATATCGGCCCACACAAAGTGTTCTTACGTAAGAATCGTCGCAACGTCAAGAAAATTTGTTCGACATCGCGTATAGAGCTTTTCGACTATACATGTCGACACAAAGCTCAAACTCCGATGATGTTTTGCATTATTATTGATGCTAATGGGGGGATTGACGTTGACGCGTAACGACGCGCTATAGATGAGAATTTGGTAAAAAAAGAAACGACGTTAGTTATAGACATACGTTAGAGCGTCATATTGGCTTGTGTACGCATAAATGCAAGCTCGTCATGAATTACGTTGGAAATTTGAATTTTCCTCAAAGCCTTTTTTTGCCGCGTCGTCGTTGTCGCTGTTACTGAGAAAAGAGTATATTTTACACTGAATTAGATGTAGCAATGTCTTTGGTCTCTGTTGTTTGTTTATTGAGTTAACATATCATACCGGACTTGTGACGTGTTGGTATAACGCACGAATGCAACTTTTTTTTTTAAATTACTCTGTCGTAAGTAACATTCGATACATATATGTAGGTCATTTTTCGACAACAGAAATTGAATTCTTCTTCCGACAAATAAAATCTATGTACCTACTTACAATAATTGCACTTTTACGAGCAATAACGTCAGCTGGCTTATCATTCATTTTTATTTAAAAGCGACGTACAGTAAAAACTCGAGTGTCTTATATATAACTTCATTTTAACTTGCAAATCTTCGAAAACTACGCAGTACAGATACCTTATTTCTACTATATATTCTGTCTTCAAATTTACACCAAATTTTCGAACAATACTCGTAAGATTTGGTATCGATGCGATAAGCCCAGATTAACACAGAAACTTTCGTAAGCAATTCTTTGTCCTGATTTCTGCTGTGTAACTGATGTAGGTCATATATATGAATAGTTAGGTGATAACAGAATAAGTTTCCGTACGGGTGACATCTCGTTTTCAAATCAATGAATATATAAGACACATCATTATTACATAACAAACTCACGTGAAATTCACAAAGTTCACTAATACAAAAAGCCTATTGTCTATACTAAAAATAACCAGAAAGACAAAGGCAGAATTTTTTTCAAAAGGGTGCATCGTATATACAAAAGAATGAAAGCATGAATAGATTCGAAATATTTCAAGACCCTTCGAGAGTCTTCTATATACTCTTTTAACGGTATATAAAACGAACAGAACCTACACACATCAGCAGCCGAAAACCTTTCAACTGGCCTTGAACGATCTTCAGCTGAAATTCGCCAAGGTGGACGGCCGCTGCAGTCGTATTATACACCTATATACTGCAGCGATCGCTATATACCTACCTGATGGCAATTTATAGTGACTGGCGAAAAAAGAAAGAGAAAATAAGTAAGAGTGAGGTTGTCGCCGAGGAAAAAGTCGTCGAACTTTGCCGTATATGCGCTTACACACAGTGAAAGAGAGAGAGAGAGAGAAAGAAAGAGTTGAAGGAGGATTCCGCGATCGATGTAGTGCCAGTCGCCCTGTCTTTTTCTAGACAGTCAAGAAGCAGTATTGTAGGTCATTTAAAATTCGATATTAAAATCAGCGTTTTTATCGCTTGACACACACACGCCGAGAGCTCGTTTAATGTTACCGCGTTTATACTGATGTTTCTATATTGTGTAGGAAAAAAAGGCTTATGAATTATGTCGCTGGTTAAAAGAAATTTTACATGTGAATTAGTCGCGGGAACCAGTATTTTTTAGCTAGTCATTACTAATGTAGAGGTGAAGGAGAAAAAAAAAGTTGATGAATATATGGTTTTCTGTATTAATTTCTTTTCTTCGTCTATAATATAATGCTGAAGTATTTTAAAACTGTAAAAGAGCGATAATATTCGCGTTTAACCGAATGAACATTGAACAAGCATAGGAGTATGTGGAACTAATCGTGTAAGTGAAATTCTGATCACGAACGTATGTATCTGCACAACATATATGACAAACATGTGCGCACGTCGTATGGGTAAATTAAAAAACAAGTCATTCTCCAGCATAACTAATATGTTTATGTTACAAAAATAGCTCGTTAAATATATATTTTTTTTCCTTTTGTTATATCAACGTGTGTAGTACGTATAGTACACACATGAAGAATTACTTAATACTTATTATCTTATATTTATAAAACACAATACAAAGTATTAATAGAAATTGAATCGAATATATTAGATAGCTATGAGGAAGCTTTAAATAATTTATTTAAAATTATTTAGTCGACAACCTAATGCAGATTTATAAGAATTTAATGAATTCGTGCACAAGCACGTGGTGGTCATCGAGGTATGACGATAATATTTAAAAACTGGGAAACAAACATGTAACGATTGATACTTTTCATCAATCAAATAAAACTTAAGCTTCGAACCAAACATCCAAGTATAGCGAAAATTTCCTGCATAATCAATCTTTCTTTTCGAGCGTCATGGAAACCATTTCATCTAATATCCTGATACTCAAAAGTAGAAAGACAAATCGTTCGTTTAATAAGGCCGATGATCAAGTTCATCGACACAGTAGAGATTTTAATATATGATTTCTCCTTTATTGGATGAATAATTTCGTTTGATTTACACGTGGATAGAACATTAAAAAATGAACGGGTAAATTCGTCAAACAAAACTTGTTCGTGACTATAATATGATTCTATTTAACGTCTACTCTGAGATGATATTGGATATTCCAGAATTCTGGAATCACAGCTTGATTCGTCATCGATTTTATATTGAAATCCGTGGACCGAATTTCCAACTCTCGTATGTGTGAATTTCCTGAATTTAATTATCAATATCGAGGGAACCCATCTGCGTTTAAAAATGCTTCACATACCTCACTGAAAAGAATTGCGTGAGAAAAGAGCCTGCGGCGAATTAGTGAAATTAAAAATCAATTTTCAAATAAAACATGTAATGTGACATTCTTTTAATCGCATATATATAGTAGTAGAAAATATTTATGGATTTATAAAGATTTAATGATTATTTGTAACAATAATAATCGAAATGTATAAATAAAATATACTAATGCATCAGATATTTCAACTGAATGCATACATACGCTTTTTGTTGCATATGAATATTGCATCACACTTCAAATGCCTATTTTGAATATGAAAATCAGTGCAATTGGAAAGAATTGGAATATATGATGAAGGAACACCCGGGAGGACGAGGCGAAGCTTCAATTAGGCCAATGAAACCTTAGGCAGTTATAGGATGGGCGGCCCAAGCAGAAGGCCTAACAAGGCAGTGATTTGCATGGGTGACAAACCTCTATATATACATTCTGATCGCCCATGGTGATGAGGAAAATGAAAAGGTACCTATGCGCCATCTATCTTCACTATAGGTACTAGAGTGCCTGAAATTTCAAGCAATGGGGGGAAGGCCAGTACAATAATACTGTTTGGTTTACCTTCTAAACTCGATTTTTATGGACGTATTTTTGGCTGTTGAATCTTAGTTAGTTCTGAGGTAAAAATTTATAAACAAATGAATTGTTTTAAAAAGTTTTGAAAAAAGTTAATTTTTTTATTCCGAAACTTTTTCTTCATATACCTTTTTTGCTATACAATAGTTTGCTAAATATGACCGATAAGCGCTTTTTTATTTTTATTTTTCTGAAAAAAGCTGATGAAAGGAATTGTTTAGTAGCTGTTCGGGTATAAGAAATAAGAAAAAAAATTTAAAGTTTCGCTCACGAATTAATATTTATTATAATATTATCATAAAATAGTCTTACTTATAAAGTAAAGGAATAAATATAACTTTTTTAACGGTGCAAAGCAATTAATTTTTTATTTTTATCAGTTCCTCTTCTTTAACATTTTTTTGTAATATAATAGACAATTATTTTATTCTATTTAATTGATTCAATATATTATTATTTTATTCTATTTCATTTCAACTTGTTTTATCAACATCACAATTATAATTTATAACGAAATCATGTCACTAAGATACAAGCATATAATATAAGTAATCCAATAAAAAGTACTCGAACGTCTTCACAATCAATAATTAAAATTCTTACGTAAAAATTGTGTAAATACTTATTCAAAGCTAAAATAAAAGTCATATAATCATGCGTGCAGAGACTAGCTCAGCTCGCATACCGATTGTGCAACAGACAGCTTCTCCGGAAGCATGTAAACGAGCGGCTTTACTGACATCAGCGAGTGCGAGAAAAAGAGGAACACACGCGACCGTGGCCGTGATTACACAGATCAAGTGACTTTAGCGCCTTGCACTCTTGGCCTTTCCCAGTCAATGACACACGACGATATATTTCGCCAAGGTGAGGGATCATTTTTGTACGTAACGATTTCGATTATGCATATTCGATATTAAGGGAGAATCGATCATTTCAAGGACCTGCGATTCATCTTTTTTAAAAGCCTCTTATTTTCGATTAATGAGAGCACGGTTATTATTGTCGAGGCAAAAGAAAGCTCGTTTCGTTATATGGAATGAATTATTGTTTTATATATGTAATGTACGCGCCGACTGTTGAGATTACGTTTTCTGTCCCTGAAAGTAAATTCTGATTAACCTTATATGCGTAGGTCAGGAGACTAAGACAAATTGCATGTTTTCGATTGACTTACGAGCAGTGAAACCAATTTTCTTGAGGTATATTTATAAACTCTTCAAGTGTGCTAACGTGAATCAAATGATTTTTGCGACCTCTGCGAATTATAAATTAGCAGAATCACATAGTTTTTTGTAAAGCTTCGACTTTTTATTATGACACAAAATCAAAGTCGCGTATGTATACCCAAAGTAGAAAAAAAAGTGTAAAAGATCAATTTCCTATGCCGCCAACGACTACGTAGTGAAAAGCTTTCTATATACTGAAATTTTAAGAATTTTGTATTTGTCTCATCTAAGTTCTTCACGTAGTTACTAAAACCTATCGGATCCAAAAATATTAAGGATTATATATTTTGTTAAATTATTTTTTATTACGAGTATCTCAAAAATACACACTCTTATGTATAAAGGCTCGTTTTTTCTTATTTTCTTTTTAGAAAATTCGAGAATAAGTATCCTGATATAATTTATGGATAATAAATTTAGAAATCGTACATAAAAAATTTCAGTCATCAGTTTTCTCTAAAATATCTTAGTCATTATGAACGAATGATTACTTTTTATTAAACTTTAAATTTGCAAATTACGGTTCATAATTTACGTTTTGCATTCGTTGCAAGAATCAAGTTTGACATCATTTTATGAGGAGATAAAAATGACGAGACGATGTTTTGTGCGTTATTACTTCATATGCATTGACGGAATCAGCTGTGTATTGATTTCAAATTTCAATATCTATCCATTCACGTGACTCGATCAGTAAGTCCTTAGTACATTTGTTATCTGCACATTAAAGTTTTTTATCCCTTAAAGTCATACATTACGTGTACGTGATGAATTCGTAAAATGCGCATTCCACGTTACTTAATATCGAGAATAACTTTACCAACCACTTTTTTCTTTTCTCTGCGCCTAAAAAATTATTTTACATCATCATCAAAGATTAAATATTCTTCCTTGCTGGACGACCACGGATCTCTCATTTTTGCAAGATCTAACAGGTTATTACACACTTTCGATGCATTTTCACTCGAATTTAAATTTCATACTCGAGAATTTTCAATCAAATTAAAATTTTATTTTTTTAAAATGTATATGAATAGTAATAACGTATCCGACATATATGTACTGGACAAAATATAAGGTCAATAAATTCTTATTCTCTACAATTAAAACATTTTATTCAGTTAACAAATACCATAGTAACACATAATAAATATTAAAACGTTATATTGCTCATTCCAGTAAAACAAGTGTTCCATGCACACGAATTCTTTTATCATTGACTACCATATAAAACGCACTACTATATAATCCGATAAAATACAATCAATTCTCACCCACAAATATAAAAACTGTACATAAAACTGGCCTTGTAACTATACACCCAATCAGTTCGCTATCAACTACACACGAACTCTACGTTTTTATCAAAAAAGACTGAAGTTTAATATATAAAATAAAATATCCAGATCGTTCCGCCGATCAGAAGAAGCGGAAATAAATCAAAAGTGTAGCAACGTCAATAAGATTCGAGGCAATAGTCGCAGATCCAGTGTATATATATAGTGCAGACGATGGCCGACCTCGAGGTTTCGATAATCTCAGAAAAGTTTACGAGCCCTCATTCTCTCTCTTGTTCGTTATCTTGTCGGCGCGTCTTGGCTACCCGTACGCAGGAAGTGCCTTGTATTGCGGTTGGTGAATATATAGGGGCTTCTCTCGTTCGGACACAGGAACCTCTCGAAAATCCGCGGTAGTCCTCTTTCCGTCTTGTTACCTACCGGCTCGAGCATGTTGTTCCATAGGAGATTGGCACCTGTCAACAAAAAAAAAAGGATGAATTTCATCGTAGCTTAAATTATGTTAATCAGTTTCCTGGTATCTTAAAGCTTGTTGTTGATGGTGTTTTTTTTTCTTTATTTTGTGAGGATTGAGAACAGCAGTGAACATGTAGGAAAATTGAATTGACCTAACGTATGAAGAGACTTTTGACTTTTGACCTCGTTTTGGGGAATTTTATCATTGGCTAAGACCCAGATTTCAACCTAAACTTTGTTTTCTCATTATTATCGTATTCTTTAGAGATTTCTCAATCGACTGATTAGGCTTGAATCAATATTCACACTATTATCCATTCACATTTTTTTTAATTACATCGAGAGAAAAGCCTTGCTGTAACCACAGTAGACTCGTGTCTTGCTTTGTCTAATAAACATCGCTTTTAACCACTATTAATGCAAAATTAATAATTTTTTTTAAATGTAGGTATTTTTATACGCCATCAGTTACATTTGATCGCATTTGAAAAGTTCTATTTTATGATAAACAAAATTTTAAATTAAATTTTCGAAAATCGAAAATTCATTATAAAACAAAAACACGTTCATCGATCCAAATAAGGTTTCTTTTCCCGAATTCAGAATAAAAAAAAAACTACAGACCTAATTTTATTGTATTGTTCTAGAAATAGGTACTAGCAATGGAAAATAGACCTAAAAGCAGTTATAGCATGAGCCGCCTAAGCAGCATATATATATATATAT
>UCOJ01001725.1:0-22866 GCA_900474305.1 Cecidostiba fungosa
CACACACTCACACACACACGCACACACTCACGTAACGCACACGCACACACACACATACACATCCATACGGACATTTTCTAAAAACACTTGATTCGAACTTCTAACACACCAAAACATAATATTTTCTAGAAGTTTTGGTGAAACTGGAAATTTTACTATTACGAAGCTTCGTCTGGGAGGAAGCAAAATCCCTTGCACGCTTTTGTTTCGGTTATCAAGTGAATTTGCGGCTATTTGACATTCGCGAAAACTATTTCGCGTAAACGAAAATCGATATCGTGCAGCTGTTTCTCCGCCGCCATTATTTAAGAAACACTTGAAAATTGCTTTTCTTACAACGTGCGGTTTAACTGAACAGAATCGTTCATCTAAAACGGCCTTATATATCCACGATCCACTTTACCAAAGCCCAAATTACCAATTTCCAATAGCATTCAACTCTTCGCGGCGTCCGTATACGGTATTAGTGCACTGAAATTTATCGCATCCAATGCTTCCAGTAACGTTTAACACCTTCATAAAATCCATACTCAAAAGTTCGCTGTAAAAAAGCACATATCCCTTATCACTCAAAATTAGCAGTAAACCGAAAGCGTATACAGCCCGCGGGGCAAGCTGTTAACGCCCGGCACTTTTTCCTGCAGTCCTACTTTAAACTAAGCCACTAGCACGCTTTGCTCTCCCTCTCTCTTTCACTGGTACTCGGAGAGAGAGAGAGAGAGAGCTTTGGGCTAGAAAGCCGATGCCCCTCGAGAGTGCGCTAAACACGGCAATTTGCCGCGACGCGCGCTCGGGGATGGCACATCCGCAGCCGACAAGAGATAAGCGAGAGAGAGAGAGAGAGAGAGAGAGAGAGAGAGAGAGCAACAACAGAGAGGAGAGGCTAAGGAGCGCCCGGGGCTGGCTGCCAGCCCAGAATCTCTCGAAACGATCTCAGCACACCGGAGATACAAGCCCGTGAAACGGCCTATCGATATCGCATCGAGAGAGAAAGAGAGAGAGGAGAGACATGAAAGTAGCGTCGTGGCAAAAAGCGTCTCTCTCTCTCTCTCTCGAGGAAGTAAGCGAGCGGAGAAGCGCGCCAAAACGGAAGAAGAAAGAGGAGCAGAAGTAGCCTCCACGGGGGAGAGCATAAAGAACGCGCAGACGGTTCTTGTACAGCTGAGCTATGTGTTAGACTGCGTTTGCATGCGGCACTGGACTTTTTTCGATTTCTCGCCGCAGTCTGATGCTGATATGCTGCGTTGCCGCGTGGATAGCTGAGCGTATATGTATATGTACATACGTACTATATATAGCACAGGCACACACCGCGTGTGGTGCAGTCGAACGGAAGCGGCGAATTCATGAGTGGACGGGATTTATCGGCTTGTATTTACATAGAAGGAGAAAACGCGAGAGAGGAAAGACGCGAGGTTTGGCGCGCGAAAAATAGAAATACCGACGTTTTTGGAGCGCGCTGCAGCTGTGGGAGATTGGAGGGGGAGGGATGGATAGGATTCTCGTCGCGGAGATTGCCTTTCGGCCTCTGCGGCTGATGGCTTTGGTATTGTTTGTTAAACCGATCAATGCAGTTCGATTTTAAATAGAAGTGTCAATCACTCTCGGTTTGCACTGAAAATCTTTGATGGATTTCTATCTGGATCGCCGCTATTATTGAATTTACATTCGGAGGCGCCCCCGTTTTTGTACTTCTATATTTTCATCAGCTCAACATTGATATACTTTTAGACTTCTGGTAAAAAAAAATAAAATTAATGCAATGTTTCCTAATTCCCTTTCTGCGTGCAGCTTGATATTTATAGGTATATCAATAATTATATGTTGAACCATCACATTTGATGTTGCACAAATACGTAAATTAAATACCGATTCTCATGGCTAAATTCAGCGGTGAATGAGAAAAATTATTTTAAATATAGACTCGGTAAAATTAACATTCACTTTTATAGCAGAATAATAAAGCAATTTAGGAAAAGCGTAATTTAAATTTCATTTTTTTCTTTTTTTTTTGGCAAATGAATGTAATTTTTTACGGTCTGTATTAGAAACATTTAAAGCGAGTTTTCCGTGATTTTTAACTATGTAAATTATAAAAACCATAAAAAATTCAGTGACTAACGCCAGATTTCCTAATATTAACGAACGAGGCAAAATGAAAGAGGAATGACGAGAGTTAAAATGGAGAAAACGAATGGAAATTTCAACTATAACCGTACGTTCGTATACACAGCGTATATACGATAAGCTTAAACCATCGAGCTTCCACCTTTCACATTTAAATTTAATAACAATAATACGTTTATACAAATACACATTCACATATTCAGCATAACTCACCAGCAGTGCTCCAGATCCCAGGCAACGCGCGGCAGGTATATTAATTATTCGTTCAAGACTCACATAAACGCCTTGGAGAGAGTGCCCCTAAGGTTCTCTATAGCACACGGCGCAGCACAGGGCACCTTCTTACGCGCAGTTTTCCTCCCGGATTTCCGTAAACATAGTGTACTGGAAACAGTCACTGCGGTGAAAAACTTATGGCTCGCACGCGGGGAATTTCGAGTTTTTATTTACCGGAAAAGTTTTCGCGCGCGAGACGTTTCTCTCGCGAGAAAGAGAGTAGCCTGGAAAATATATATACACCAAGGGGGCGTGTATTGTATATTCCGTCCGCCACAAAACCACCAGCCCATTCTTACACACTTACAGGATATTTCCTGAAGCTCGCGCAGACTCTCGCTGCGTGTGTATATCTATATACAGTGTCGCCGCGAACTCGACGACATAAATCTTGGCACTTTATGCGCGAAATGTTTATAAAGGAAAATCGTTTATGGAGAATGTTAGATCGTGGAGGTGTGGTTTGTTTTGGCGTGATGTGATTTTATGGATGACCGATGCGACAATAAAACGAAGTTTTTGATGTATGAGAGTTCAAACGAAATAAAGTGTAATTAGGACGTTAAATACTCGGATGTAAAAGTATATTCAATTAAGTCCTCACTAACGATCGAATGCTAATTGTAACACCAGTTGTAAATGTAGACTTGAACAAACGACGCAAACGAGGTAACGCTGTTGACTATTTCACGAAATGAACTTGTTACGAGCGTTCAGATTGTTTTTCTTCTTGCTACTCATAGTTATTTAAAAAAGCACACATCTAGGTCAAAAAACGTGGAAACATTCCGTATATAACACCAGTAACCTACCGAAAAATTAAAAATACATGTTTACACAAGTTGCTTCCACAAATTGCTCCTTCAGCTTTTAAGCGGCAAAAATGGTCTTCTCCGAATTCATGAGAATCCAGCGTGTATAAATGAATTCCGCTCGCGTCTCTCGCCTCCTCGGAATTTTCATTTTTAAAAAGTCGAGCCGCCTTAATTAATTAAGCGATGCAACTACTGCTTCTGCACCAGTCGAACACACTCGTAACTCTCAACGCGATTTACTTGAACGAGCGCAAGTCTTTGCTTCCTCGTGTATAGTGTATACGACTTAAGGGTGCGCTGACCCGCTTGTAGGCGCTACTGCGTACACGCCTCTTCTCTCTAGGTCGGCTTTCTGCTGAACGATTTCTCGAATTTAATACTTGGCTGAAAATCAAGCTCCTGCAGGCGCGCGCGAGAATCATGCGCTCAGCAGCAGATTCCGGGCGAGCGGCTTCGCCGCCACGGAAGAAAGAGGCCACGGGGATAGATCTTGGGGCTTATCTCGAAATTACTATGCGGGACTGCGCCCGTACTTCTCTTTCTCTCTAGCCTCTCTCTCCTCCCCCTCTCTTTCTCTTCGAAGGAGGAGCTCTAGAGGCCAGGAGAGAGAGACTTTACCTAGTTTAAGTCGCACTAAGTGCATAATTAATTTACATCTTTGGATCTATTTATGTTTATCTAGCCGTAAGACAACGTTACTCGTGTGATTATTATTATAGGTCGCGGCAGTGGTGCGGTGGGCCTACTTAGGCGAGTTGCTTTCGCAGCTGGGAATATTGCTTCTGGAGCTAAAGTTGAAGGTGATTATTTTCATATCGAAAGACTAAGGGGAGCGTTAATCCACCGTTGAATTTGCACGTAGATTTGATTTAACGTATTAATCTGCGTTTTACAGTCACTTTGGTGATTATACTTGATTAAAATTATAAAGTAAAAAAGTGTATGTATGTTTCAATCATCATATTGATACTGGAGCTGGGGTTTAATAGTCTGATTTTCATATCGAAATACGGACGCGTTGAATCGACGTTAAATTTGCACGTTGCTGGTTTGATAAAATATAGTCTGCGTTATTGCAGTGTCTTCTGTGATTTTTTACTTGATTAAAATAATAAAGTAAAAAAGTATATTTTAATTAACGCGCGTGTACTTAAATAACGAATAATATATAAATCATATAACATCTGATATATGACGAACGTTAATTAAAATTTTCGAAATATATACGCGAAATGATTACAGGCCATTAATGAAAAGTATAATCTTCAAACCTCGTACGTGTAAATCAATACAACGGATCCTTCTCAAAGCGTCAGTTAATTAATATGCATACAACTCATACATTGTGCATCCAGATTAAAAATACTTTCTGCACTTTAATTAACATTCTGATATAACACACGTTGAATATCGTGTCTTCATTGCAGCTGCCAAATTTCAAGCCCATCCCTCATCTTTCTTGTCTGGCTAATATAAAATGCATCGTATAATGATACAGAACTCGCAGCATCGACCCCTTCATTTCTCAGCGCTGGCCGCCTTGCCCATCGTATAATAAAAGATCGACGTTGATCGATCCCGTTGCAAGCTCTCGTAGAAGTGTCTTTTCGTGTTCCTCTTATTTTTTCGTCACAACCACGCGAGAATCGATGGAAGCAGACATAATTCCTCGCACTCAAAGTGTATATATGTATATATAACAACTTTCCAGTTCTCTCTCTGTCTGCCTCTTATACGTGCGCTTAGAGGAGATTTCGCAGTGCAGGAGAGGTGTAAACTTTCCAACGGTGTCGCGCCAAACCGGAATCAGTCACCCGGGGACCGGTCACGGGGTACGAACTAACTTTTCGCTGTTACTATAGAGCTATGAGTATACGTGTGGGTGACGCTAAACGAGTTCAGTCTTGGGATCGCCGTGCACCGCCGATGCTCTCTGGGAAAATCAACTTTTGCTTATCTTGTGTTTATTTCGTCCATCATCTTAACCTAGAGTTTATGATAGTGAGCTTTTTTGAGCTTGAAGAGAATTCGAAGGAAATTCGCGGATAATTGTATGTGTAATGCGAATAAACTAAGTGTTCAAATTGTTTTAACACCGAAGCCATTGGATATCTTGATTTTGGAATATTATACTTTTTACGCGAAAAATAAATTCAGAGTATCAAATTTTTATGTTTTCAATTGTATGGAAGTTTCATATTTCCAACTATCAATACGAAAAAAAAACGAAGAGGACGAATAAAAGAATTGAATTTCAGTTTCATAAGAAAAAAGTGCATTTTTCCTAGGATGTATCTATCTATAAAATTCTATGGAATTTTGCATCACATTCCATTTTGTAAAGCTCTTTGTTTAATTAAAGAGATTCGAAAACATATCTCGTATTTCCTCACAATGGCTATATAAACCAGCAGTTGCAAACAGAAACAATATAGCGTCGAAAACATTTTGACCATCAAAAGCACAAAAATTACTCCCGAAAACAATTTTCAGACACAACCCCTGAATAGTTGAGAAACCCTTTCAAATAATCCCCAAAAAGATCCCCCAAAATCACCTCCCACACAGAGCACAACTCTAGAACTGTCATTTCTCTCAGTGGTCCACCAAAATGCCTTATCCCCTTCATTCGTCTACTCGATTCTCGCTTTGTTCCCCCAGCCATAAGCGAAAGCCGCGATCTAATAAGCACCCGGCAACAGACGAGCACCGCGACCCGCTGATAGTTGGCTCGCTCAGAGAAAACTATAGAGTTTCGAGGACTTTGCGCTCCTCCAGACACTTGGTGTCTCTCTTTCTCTCCGTGGGAGCCCCGGGCTGAAAAGTAGTAGTGGTACCTCGGGAGCGACGGAGTCTGCTTTTTAAGTTAACGAACGCGGCAGCACAATGACTGCAGGAGAAAATGTTCCAAGGGGATTCCAAGGAAAATTCTCGATTTACCGAAAGCAGGGCGAGCTAATTTTTTTCAGCGCCAGTAAATTAGAGCTTCATTTTCAAAGAAACTGCTTGAAGCTTTCTACTGGAAAAAGCAGAAGCTCCTGAGCTTCTTGCAAAATTGTACGGTTACGTGCTAAATGCATAATTAAGACGTCTCTACATTTTCTTACTTTTACTACGGTACACTTTATTTAACAATTAAAATTGTGTATATACGTTTAAATTTGATCAGTCGCTTTTGAATAACTCAACTTTTAGAACTAACGAGTCAAATATATTCTAGTACAAGCAAAATATTAAAAAAGAGTAATAACTTTTATAAAAAAAGTTCATGTTGCAGATAGTAGTGAAGTCCCCTTTTCACCCGCTAGAAAAAAAAAACTAGATTCAATTCCAGTCATAAAAGTAGTTATTATGACTGTAAAAATGAATCGAGAAAGAGAGCCAGAGACCAGAGAGAGACGAGATCACGTCTTATACATAGTGAGACAATACGAATGCAAGACAAAAGCGTGAATAAAGTGGTGAGTTTCCGAATAGTTGCCTTCGTTGAGGGGCGCAGAGGCTCGCGCGCAAGTTTAGAAGCAAAGCCACAACGCGTAACAGTATAAAAAGTACAGAGAGAAGAGAGACGGCAAGCGCACGTGTATATATATACGAACAAACACCTTTGACTGTGTATATAACGGGAGAGCGCGAAATCTGGGATACGCTGAGAGCGACTTTATATAACAGCCGCCCTGGGAAAGGATGCCTGCGCTGCTACTCTCGCAACAGCTGTCAGATACTTGCCTTTATACAAATATAATAGCCCTGCCATCCACGGCTTTTCAGAAAAGCCCGACGACTGCGACGACTCCTTGCTTGTGCGCTGCTGTTACTCCTCCATAGAATCTACCAACTTTTATCTCGCCTCCGACCTCTACACGTGTGCTAGTCTCGCGCGCGGGGCTGTTTTATCGGTCTCGTTTTTCTTTTATGAGAAATACCACCACGAGGCCATGACTCAAACGCTCATCTTTAGGATGTGTCGAAGTTTTCGCAAGGCGAGTATGGTTCTGAAATAGATCCTTTGGTATATACGTCTGACACGATTGGTTTCGCAATAAACGCGAAATTCGTTTGCAATAGAATTGACGATATTGTTATCTCGATTTGTTCAATTTCCATTTTCAAGCTAGTACTTTCACAATAGAAAACTATTGCTTCTTCTAGTCGCAGACAGACTGCATTACCTATACTGTAATTCTAGTGACAAATTCACGCATCGCCTGATCGACCAACGGAAAAGAAAACAAGATCGCGCATTCTGGCTGCCTTTCGCGTCGAGAGGACTCACGTATAGTCCGGCGAACGCGCGCGCGTCGCTTCCAAAGAAAAAGAGACTCCTCTTTTTCCGGCTGAAATCTCTTTGTCCCTCGAGGGCTGTGCAGCTGCCTCCAGACTATTTGCAGCCCACCGACGGCACAGGCAATCGATATCGGCAGCCAGCATCGATATTTCGCGGATCACTTACACCGGCTTTAAGAAAGAGAGAACGCAAGCAGGCAGCCGTTTTTACCCTCGAGCGCGCGCGCGCGTGCTGCTCAAATTCCAGCGCAAGAGCCAGTATAGCGCGCTCTATATATAGTGAAAAGAGAGCCGCTGAAATTGAGATGTCTTATCTCGAGGATGAGGAAAAGTAGCAGAGCTCGCAAAAAGTACAGAGAGGAGCCGAAAATCTCACGCCGCGGCTGTAGAATCGTTTTTTGCGAATAAAGCACGATGTGCGTCGGAGATTTCTGTTTTCGCCGTAGCCGTGGTGATTGCGAGGGATGAATCTAAAAGAGGGTTAATTGATTCCGGGGATTCCGAGAGCGGATGGTCTACCACGTGGTATCTGAATCTTCGCGCGTATAGTCTCCGCTTCCTACTTTCGCGATTACTTTTACTGGCCGAGCAGCTGCCGCCGTCGCCGCCATAGCGTTTTATGAGGATGAGAGCAGAGAGAGTGGTGATTTTTGAATGGCCCGATGGTTGCGGCGCCGAAAGAATTCGATAAGACGGCTCTTTTTCGAGATTTCGGTTTAAATGCGAAATTTCGTTGGAAGGGAATTGATGCTATGAATAGACTGTTGAGAGAATTTAATAATGAGAATTTATCGCTTATATTAGTCCGATTTGAGTTGTACGTATGGATAGCATGCAGGTTTTATACAGTATTTTTTGTATATAAACAAAAAATACGCAATAATAGCTAATTAAGAATTGTGATCGTGTTCTTTTAAACAATACTAATGTTTCCTTTATGCTTTTTGTTTCAGGTAAGCGAAATCGACTTTTAATTATCTCTTGATTAATGACGTGAGTATCCGTGGGTAACAATTTCCACGAGATTATTGAAACGATGTATGTCACTTTTTTATATTGAAAATATTTGATTTCATATTTCTTCCGAAATTATTTTAAAACATACTTTGTCTAGTACCTTTGCTTTTAGTAAAATTGAGATTTTATACAGTACCCAGATCAAAGGTTTCCCGTCAGACGTTTACAAAAGAGAGCGTTGTATACACTATCGCAAATCGGATTGCATTCATATACAAGCTGTATAACACAAGTTTTTTTGAAAGTAGGTCACCGCAAACATTTTAGTAGTTGTCTATTCAGCAATTCAGTTTCAAATGTTTCCCCAGAATTAACATTTTTTTTACTATCAATTTTTTGCTTCAATGTAAGTCTTTAATTATTGTGGTTGATACTTTCTTCTAATATTCAGACATACATTTGTACTTACCGAATGTATACTTGGGTTGATAGATGGAATCAATTATATCTTTTTGGTATAAACCTTCAATCTCTCACATGTCTGACCAAACTCGATGTATACTACTTACACTATTACCTACCCTCCTAGTACCATTTTTCCCTACACGTAAACTAAAATGCTAGGATCATCAGTTCTAAAATTTAATCTCAAACAAAAGAATCGAATCCCAGCAAAAATCAGATCAAACATTAGACGCGTCAACGAAGTATCCGGGTAAAACACTCGAGCGGAACGCCGGACGTGCAACACCGCAAAAAGTCGGCGACGAGACCAGTGCCGGCAGAAGCGTCGCGGGTGACCAGATTTTCTTAAACCGAGCCACAGTCGTTGTTCTTCCCTTACTTCTTGCTCCGTAGCCATGTGCTCATTGCCGGTGCCTCGTGCAAGAAAAACGAGACTGCAGCTATATATACCTATAGTCGTCTGACTGTGCGCGTGTACGTCGTATGAGGCGAGAGGGGCAAGATTGTTTCTGCCGGTCTCCGGAGCCTTTCTTGTTCAGGAGCCTCTTTTCTCCAGCATAGCAGGCTTCGGCTTTTTGTTCAGTCAGTCGATGTCCAGTGCCGGCAAGGCTCGTTAACCACCACCAGAGACCGATGCCGCTGACCCTTTCTCTTTCTGTCTCTCTCACGGTCTTTCTTTCTGCACCTATTTCTGCTAGAATTTTTTTTCTGATGATGAGAAAAGAGTTCAGTTTGTTCGATTGTTCCAGCGCACGCCAATGTGGGCGATATTTTGCTGTAATGGTCGAACATTCTTGGACTGATGAGTCGCTAGTGTAGAGAAGAGGATTCCGAAAAGATTGCGAAGATTGTTGTTGTATTGTACAATTCATTTTGATGAAGTTCAATTAAGTTTCGAGTGGGCTATAATGTACTGCAGTTACCGCGATGATTAACAAATTGTTAAATTACATTTATTGAAGAGAATAATGATGACGTCGTTAAAATGATATATTTCCTATTTATTTTAAATGGATTTTTCAAATAATTGTTAGCACACATAATATGTCACGACTGACGATTATTTTACTAATTCATAAAGTCTATGCAGAGTACTTTAGATTTGATTAAGAAATTGTTTTATTTTAAATGGTAACATTATTGTTGTCAGGTTCAACAGCTATATAGAATTCATTGTTGAATTCTTTTTAACTCTGTTTTACATAACGAATGCAGCAGTTCCATGAATTTTAATTACAAGCTTTGCAGAGCCTGTAATAAAAAAAGCTCATGTTTCCAAGTCTTTTTCACATGAAACCATTTTATTCCAATCGAAAGCTTCAACATTTAATAAAAAACGCAGTACGAGACAGTGCGTTTAATGTTTAACAAATATTTCATCAATTCTCTGTATTTTTTACTGTACACTTATTTTTCGTTTCAATTAAAACGCAAACCATCGTTACACTTCGTTTCAGAAATTCAAAATATTCTCCGATTTTTTTTTGAAACGATAAAACACTGAAAATATGTATTTTAATAAAATTTCTTTCAAACTTTGAATATTACGCACATATATACGTCCATTGCAGCGGATCGAGCGAGCTTTCCAATTCTCGTTCAGATCCTACTAAATTTTTTCCATCCAACCTTTTGTAAACGACTCGCGCTCGAAAGCTCACCTGAAATCCCCGCATTTTATATTCCGCGCGTCATAAAAACGAAAAATCGAAAAATTCCCTCCTTTTCCATACCGCGCGCGGCCGACAAAACGCGGAGAGACAAACAGAGCCGTCAACATAAAGTCGCACCGCTCTGGCAATCGATCGAAGTTTTCTTCGTTCCCTCTCTCACTCGTATATACGTATAGATATACCTATACAACCATCATACAGGAAAGGTATAGGCGACGACGACAATTCAACGGCGGCGCTTTTAAGCGACGACGAGCGCTCGCGCGCTTTACGATCCAATAAACAAACAATAGAACTTCTCGAAGCCGCCCCTTCTCAGCCGCAGTAGTCATATACACATCTGCAGCGAGCTATAACGATTTCACGGATGCCTATACCTGGGCGTTCGCGCACAGATTGGACTTTTCCTCGTTAAAAGCGGAAGCGTATAAAAAGCCGTCGATGCAAACCGTCGTATACATACACACCACAAGCGTCTCCTCTCCTATCCATGTATATATGTTCGTATATAGGTATATCGAGTCCCTGGGGGGTAGTCGAGCTCGACGAGGGCAGAACATCAATTCACGCTTAATAAGACGTCTCTCCTACTAACCACCGGCGTCGAGGCCATTGCTGCACGATTTCCAGCTGCGCGCGCGCTTGAATTCCTGCTATATTCGTGAATTGAAATCGCCACATTGGCATCAGGCAAGCCGCAAACGCTCGTGTCTTGGGAGTCGTTTGCGCGAGAGGTGCGAAGAAAGGAAAAAAAACGCTTGTTTAGTATTCTCCGGGAGGAGGATTTCGGCCCGTAAATCTTTCGTAAGGGACGTAATAACGTTATGCGCGCCGCGGGTTTCGCTCGGGAGAAGTCAACGTGCGCGAAATTTATAAATCACGAGAGGAAGGCAAAGCGAATAGAGCGCCTCAGGGCCTTTTGCCCATATATAGTTTATAGTATATCTCTATTATGGAAGTGACGGCAACGCGGTGAAATAATAATTTCGTATTCGTTCATGAAATGACCATTAGCCTCGGCGCCTTTATCGTCTGCTGGTATTTTATGATGATGAGATTATTTGAAATTAATGCAGCGGCTTCTCGTTGTCTTACGGACTATTGATGTTTTGCGTAGATTCGCTCTTTCGTTGCGAATAAATACGTAAACATCGACAGAAGGACGTAAGAATAAATCGATATTTTATTTTATTGCATGATATTTATGCTGTATCATGCACACTGAATAATGCGTTGGTTACCGTTTTGAAAATGGAATATTTAAAAATTTAAATCTTTATAACACGCAATATTTTCTCTGTATTATATTACACGCGTTAATGATATCACGTTCTTGTTACTGGTTCATTTTTCAAAAACTGCCCTGTCAATAATTCACCGTGTTCATGAAAAAGAAGCTAATTGAGTTTCTCTGCTGTCTTGTCTGTAAAAAATGTGTTCTCGATCGACACGGAAGGATAAGCTAACTCTCGTAGGATGTCGAGAGATTCTCATCGCGAATCCAATGGCTTTTGCCTTCGACTCGACCAGTGCAATATTTCGCAGCTTCTGTCGCGCGGTCATCCCTTTCGCAAATATTGCTTTTGCGAGTGCTATAGAGAAAAGGTGCAAACCCTGAGCGAGAGAAGAAAAATAAGAGATCGATCGAACAAAAAATACAAGTATAAAGGGACTTAGTAAAGAAACGGGGATATAAACGAACATAAGCAAGTGACATGTGGCATTAGCAATTAGTACCTACATCAATTTCAAAAGGTCCTGAGTTTTAATGCAAGAATATTTTATAATTTATATCGAAAAAGGATCTTTTATTACGAGGAAAAGTTTTAATTAAAATACACATATGCATTTTTTCATAATCAGTAAGTTTTACGTTATTATTTTTAATTATACGCAGAGTAGATGAACTAGGATTAACCAGAATTTATTATACACGAGTATACAGACATCGTGCTTTAAAAAATGTTGCTGAATACTGTTTTCGTTAGAGGATTAAATTAATATTACTATATTAATGTTTTATTTTTCGTTGATAGTCTGTCATTCCATTAAAACAATTATTCAACTGCAACTTCGCACGAACTACTACATTTTTCGCATTTTACTGTACGTTGTTTTCGTCAATATTAAATTTCAACTATACAGACACCAATTATCGGATGAAAAAGTAAAACACATAATTAAAAAACTTAACAAACGTAAGCAATCCATCAGAAATCAAAAACCAATCAAAGCCATCATTCACTCGTAGAGCTCACGTTCAGTCGCTCGAAAATAGAAGCGGTTCGAGCTAAAAACGAAAGCTCGCGAAAAACTGCAAGTCGAATTCGCGGCTCAGTGCTCGCAGAAGAAGAAGAAAAACGCAGACTGTGCGATAAAAGCGCGAGACGCTAGATAAGACGAAAAACGATGCCAGGGGCAGACGTCACTTTCTCCACAGCTCGGTTCTATGTATGTGTGTATGTGTGTCTATATACAAGTAGATTCGCAATTGTGTCGGACTTGGAGAGAAGGCGAAGCTCAGCACCGCAACGGCGGCATTCACAGTGCGAACGACTCTGTTTGTACAACGCCGGAGACACAACGGGTAAAGCCGGATATTCTACGTGACTCTAAGTTTCATTTCTTACTGCGGGGGTGGAAAGTCGGGTGTCATAAGCGGCTTCGAGTTGGTCCGCCTGCAATCAGTTCGGAGAAAGATGGGCCGAGAATTGTGCGTACGGTGTTCGTTTGCTGCTTTGAGGTGGTAGAAGGTGTTGCTTCAAGTTGTGTATTTGTCAGGATCAAAACATCTTATAAAAATATAGAATGACTTGAAACTAGTTCAATTAATGTGTCGTCAATGGTTAAATCACTTTAAGTTTATAATAAAGACGATAGAAATTCAGTTTGAATAAGCGTATTCGAAGTAACGCTCTAAACTTCGAATGAAACAACTGGAATTAAGTTTGTTAAGTAAACTAAGTATGACGCAATATTGAGATGAAATGCAAAGCTGTGCTTCGTGCGATGGGGAATCATGCATTTATGGGAGCATTTTCTTGAAATATAGTTTGAAGACGTTTAGTTTTCGCACTACTACCAAAGTACAATTGTTTAGTTTACGCTGTATAAGGGAATTATAGAGTTCCGCGCAAAGCAGACTTAGAGAACAATAGATATAATTGTCTTCGCGAAGGAAATAAATTTAAATATAAGTATAGGTATACAATGAGCAATATCAATTTACTACTCAATAATGAATTCATTCACTAGAAATTGCATCTTAGCCACCTTAAAAATAAAATAAAAAGTGGCGTCAAAGTTCAAGGGAAAATATTTTCTGTTGCTGATGCGAACTGCGCGAGAAAGTCCTTAGGCGTATTTTAAGATTTGAATTTCCGTCTGTTGCGCAACGCGTGATTAACTGCCTGAGGCAACGTTCGTCGACGGTGAATATTTTATACATGCCTGTATGAAAAAAGTTCTGAGCAGACAATTGAATTCGAATCTCGAAATTCACATCAACGACTTCGCACTGTGTGCTTTCTCGCATTCGACAGAAGAATGCGTGCTTTTAAGTGTTTGAGAAAAAATTTTAGGATGGATCTTTTTCGTATAAGAAAGTGACGAGTTATGTATGAGAAAGATCAACATGATTTGGAAATTAAAGGCTGTAGATTTCGGATTGGCAGATATTTAAAGATATCTTCAAAGATTCCTGCAAAGATATACATTTCGCTATTTCGTGGAAGAACAACTTTATTTAGAAAGCTTTATTGAACCAAACTGATTTTAAAGATTTGATTATTTATTTTCTACTCCCGGGGATGCGTGATATAATTCTTTTAAAAAACTAACATTTGTTTATTATGATTGTATACAAATTATAAAATCAGCCAGTGCTTTCTTCGTTATAACGCCTTTGCCAAACACCAAATAGCAATGTGAATGAGACAATTTCTATAACATTAATTTATACATTAAAGCACGAATTAAAGTAAATTAATCAGAATAATGAATCTAAAATTTTAATTCGAATATATAAATTACATGTTTACCACTCCAATTAAGAATAAGAATATCGTTGAGAGCAGTTCCATTAGAATGATTCCCTGTAAATATTATACACGCATCTCCAGTCAACATCGATCACAGTAATTAATTACTCTTCCGATTTTCAAACTCATCAAACCATAGAGCTTAAATGACTGCACAATTATCAGCGCTCCAATTAATCGGCCGTTAATTATCACCAGCATCCATGCCAGTTCGATCGTTCCCTCTAACTAACCGCTCGACGCTGAAGTATGACAATCCACGAGGGAAATAAATCATCTAGCAGCGGGTGCATCCTCCTCAGAAAAACTCGTCGAAGCGCACGCGAAAAGCATCTCTCGTGCCACTCGCATCCTAGTCTCCCACCACATATGAGTGGGAGTATATACCTATACATACTCTCAGAGACTCACTCGCTGTATTAGGTATATAGATTCTCACGACGCTGACATTCTAGTGCGCGCGAGCTTAGCTATAAATCAGATCTTTGATGCCAGGAGAGAGAAGAAGGCGTAGGTGTAGTGCGAACGATTTGTCGAACGTCGAGCACTCGTATACAGAGCTTGCGCTATACACACGAGCCCTTGACAGTCTAGCAAGCTGTGCGAATAATGCCGATTTTCCGTCGTACACCTTTTCATTTTCGCGTCGGCAGTGCACTTTTATGAGACTGCTGCTGCTGCTGCTCTCTCGCTTTTTTCTCACGAGCTATTGAAGTTTAGGTGGTCTGAACTCGGTGTGTATATCGATTATCGGTCATAGGCAAACTCGCTTTATTTATTTTTGTCATGTCGAGAAGTGCCGCGCTTGTCGTGATGACGTTTTTACGACGTGTTTACGGCCGCCTGTTATGCTGCGATTTTCGCGTTTAAAGATCGCGAGCTTCTTCGTTTGGCTCTTTTATGAGCTTCTTGCATATACGAGCGCGCGCGGAAAAGAAGGAAAGTTCCTTTATTTAATGATAAGGCCAAGGGAGGATGAAGTGACGCTGGAGCGGTGGATTTTGTGCTGCACGGAGGCGTCGCGTCGATCTTGTTATAAAGTGAAATATTGAAAGCGTCAGCGTCGCGACTTCGCGGCGGTTGTCACTCGTTAGATGCAGATATTTCCCGTTTACGGAGTTCACGCTCGTATTATTCGAGTCTGTATAATACAAGCCGGAAATAAGTTTGAACGTATTATTACTTTTTCATTCTACTATTGGAATCTACTCCAAAATACATCGAGGGATGTATAATATCTGATCTAACCGTTACCTTGTGACTGTGTATGATTGATGTTATTTCTCTTTTGACTTTTTCGAAAACAAACACTTAATCTATTCTATTCTTTTTGGATTGATGGTGGTGTTCAATGAAACTCGGCATAAGAAACCGTATTATAGAAAAGTCTGAAACAATTTACTCGCGTATATTTGCTTTTCTCGCAAAAAGTGGTACATTGCAGTTCGATCGCGGATGATTTACTGCCGTTCGTTGGAATGCGCACTTTTCGTTCTGTTCCCACAGAAGATGCATTATCCTGATTGAAAAGGTATTAGATAACTTCTGTTAAAAAAAATGCAACAGTTTTTACAAAGAGACGCACAAAGAACAAAGTTTAATATTCGCTAGAAAAACGTGAAAAAATTTTTTCATCAACAAAATAGACCGACACGTGCAGTCGGTGCTTTTGCGCCACTCCCTTGCGAAGCTCGCAAGTAGTAAAAGTTGCTCCAGTCAGCCCCGATATAAAAGCCACAGTAGCAACAGCAGTGCAGTGGCCGCCCTTCGGTCTTACACCGGTCCAAGAGCTTCTCCATCACGCTCTCGCTCTCGTCGGCTTTTCTCTGGCGCGCGAGTTACATCGCAAGCATTACCCAAACGAGACTCTGCAGAGCTGATGCTCAGAGATAGCAATATAGGTATATAGCTGCAGCAACGGCGGCTCTTCTTTTGACGCCCTCTCGGTGAACTTTCGCGTACAGCGATTCATCCGAACGCGTGTGCATATATAAAGTAAGGCGGCCGGATGTTTCTCTCTCTCTTTCTCTTGTACGCGGTTTCTCTTGCTTTCCTTCTGCAGCCGGCCAATATATACCGCAGTTTGGCCTGCCTGCCTGCACTTACACAGATTGAAAAGCGCTCTGAGCGAATTTATCGGGCCGTGAGCTTCTGTTCTCGACCACACACGCGATGCAAAAGCTCACCTCAAAGTCATGGTTCATGCAGCTGCCTCAATTTTCTATTTAGGTGCAGTACCTCTCGCTGCGATATATGTATTATGGTATATGTGAAATGGCTAACTCGCGGATTCGCTTTACGCTGAGCAAAGGAAATCTCGACGAATTCTTTTCTGTGTGTATATTTCCTGCAGAGCAAAAGCCACTGTATATTATATACTGATGGGAAGTTATATATGTACTGCATGTACCGACGAAGATGTATGAGTATATTATTAGTGCGAGAAGCGTCTTTTCAAGGATTTCTTACTTCGCTCCGAATCCCGATGATTGAAGGCTGGTGTGTATACGTATATAGACGTGCTTGGCACATACATGTGTCTACTTGTATGTATTCTGAACTGGATATTCGACGCGCTTGGGCTGAAAAATTTTTCCCGCTTCGGTATTTTCTAGGGCGCTTGCATGCTGGGAGAGATCCTTTCAGTGCTGCGCTCGATCGATATTTCAATTGAGCTGTAGGAACGAATTATTAAATAACATTTGATTTATATATAAATATTTTGCTATTCAATCGATAAATCTGCTATACGTAAACTTAATTGTGATACAATAATATAATTAAAAAATATATTTTATATTTTTCTAATATGACTTGGAAATACTCATCATGCACTTTTACGAATATGCCTCTATTGCAGAAAAAAATATGCGACTATATTATATAGGGTATTCTGTCTCGCCCGCACGTATATACAGCTACGTATAGTACTTCGGCTGCAAAAGCGAGAAAAACGGGCAGCAAACAGGTGTCGTAAAACGAAGACGTGGCTCAGCGAGGTGGGAAGGTAATGTTCCTGGGTCAAAGTCGAATACGTGACACGCAATCGTACAGCTTGGTCTGTAAACTTTTTTCCATTCTTCTTTTTTCGTCGCACCGTAATGTCCCGGTACGGCGATTTTTCTCTTTCAATTCATCAATTTAATACCATTGTCGCCGCTCATCTTTCACGTGACTATCAGTAGCTTACCTCGTTGCTTGAGTTAAAATTTGACAGAAATTAATTATTTAGTTGATTAAAAGCAAGTTTATTTATAAAATAAAAACGATAAAACTGTTTTATGATAAAAAAACTGATGAGTTGCGCGTGAACTAATCAAAATATAATTTTTTTTTTTTCATTCTATTCCAGGCATCATTTTTCATTCAATTTAAAATTCCTGATTCATTTGAAAAAAATAATGTTTCCTTTGTGGCAATTCAAAATTTCGCACTGCGAATACATAAAATGATAAAATACTCCAATAAATTATTATTCTGCTCAAACGAAATTTTCTCTTGTCAAAATTCCATTGTAAATACCTTTTATGGTTACAACATTTTTTACATGCAGCATACATCAGAAAATAAATCGCAATTTGAAAAATCATGCAAATCAGATACATATATTTTATACATCACATACCTGCAACAGAGTCACATCACGAATGAAAGCATAATTATAGCGCGCTTATATAGCGTTTTGCACTCCGGATACGAGCGTTCACGAAAGGAAAGGCACCGAAATGAGCTGACGATTCATCGGGGGACAAAGTCGCGTCCTATTCAGAAAGTCGTACACAGGCTGCAACGCAACGATCATCATCAGTGCTCTGCCCGCGAGTTCGCAGCTTCTCGCTCAACCTTTGAAACGCGAGAAACAGAGAAGTCGCGGCTGTTCCGCTTTCAACACGACATATAAGACATCATCGGCATTCGGCAAACCAGGCCGTATAGATAATGTGTTTTTCTCTCGCAGCGACCGCCTTTAATCAATCCACGCCTAGCTTCATTACTATACCTCCTTCCTGGAAGCAGCAGCTGCGTGTGTACACATGGTTGCAATTGCACCTCCGTTGCCGTCTTCCGAACAAGCGTTTAGATCAATATCGCATCCGCTATTATCCTTCATCCGGCACTACGTCGTCGCTCTTTCGACTGACTTTCTCGGAGCTTAGCTGTCTGATGTTAACTGGATTCTATTATACTTGCTGAGATTTTACTATAGGCTGTGCACTGAGTTATTTGATTCAAGTTCTATTGATGGTTGTGTATCTTTTTTTTTAATTTTTAAACTGCTGTTTACAATCATGTGCAGTATTTATTTTTACTATTGTAGTAATTTTTAAAACTTTTTGTACTTAATCTTCGTTAATTTTCTCTATAATGGTAAGAAGTTATACTGAAAGTTTTCGAGCATTGCACTTTTGGCAGTAAATACAATATAGTCAAACTTTGGCGTTTTTACGAAATAAAAATTTTATGTTTCAAAGTTCCGAATCAAGATAAAGCTTTCAACGTAAAGATAAAAAAAGTTTGATACACAACTCAAAAAGCAATGTTTGAAAAGTGCATCAAAACATGGCATGCGTGAATTTTTAAGTTATCGAAAGTTTGTTTATACACATAGAATAATCAAAATACAGACATATCTACTAATTTAATTCAATTAAGCAACATCAAAGAGAGCACGGTAACGGAGATACGTGTAAGCTTGCGCTCGAGCCACGTATATGCGAAACACGAATTCCTCTGTTTGCGAAGACAAATCGCTTAGACTGTGAAACGTTAATTTCGCTCCTCCGAATTCACTTGGTGTGTATACATAAATATTCCCTTTGAGACAGGCTGCTATATCTTTATCCGATTTCATCGCCGCAGCACGCGATCCGACTTGGCTGCATCTTACGACGCTCTTTGTTGACTTAGCGCCGCTCTCGCTGACTGATTGCTTGCACAGCGTTATCGACTTAACCGCGTATCACCGCTAGGAGTTGTCGATGTGAGCTGGAGACGTTTCTATATGTGTCCTATTGAGTAAGCAATGGAGTCCTCTGCTCGTTCAAAATTTCGGGGAATCGGGTGATAATTGCTGATACACGGGATAAGTGATAGCGGTGACACGATGTTTTCTGTTATGGTCAACAACATTTTTTTTTTTTTTTTTTTTGTTATCTGTGTATATGTGAATGTAGGAAAATATTAGGATACTTTATGATACTATAAATATCTCTGAACTTTTATTTAGAGATATTTATATATTTATTATTATAAAAATAAAAATAACTATTTCAAAATAACAATGGTAAGCGCTACATTGAAAATCAATACAACAATAGAAAATTACATTATTGAATAATTTTTATTATTTATCACACTTTAAAGAGTATACAATTTTTAAGATAAATTTTGAGTTTTTAAATTTTAAATTAATATTGAATCAAAGTCATTTTTTGCGGAATGCACCATTTGTAATATCTTAATTTTATTATGTTCGAGCTAGCATGTCTTTCTTGCCAGGCCCAGAGAAAGCAAAATTCGTGCTTGCTATTCTCAATAATCTGCACTTCGAAATCACCGAAATTCATTAGATTAACCTCTTCCGATTTAAAGCCGTTCGGAATTTCTAAGGGTATGTATTTTTGACCGTCAGCTGCAATTCTTTGAATTCGAATTACATTACAATCATAGTCCGTTAATACAAAATCTGAATTGTTCTTGCAACTTCCAGTAGCTATGAGAATTCCTCCATCGATTAAATTGCGTACGGCTACCAAGTGTGTAAGATCGGGCAAATCCAACGTTAAGTTAAGCTTTACCGATTGATTATCAAACTGTCTACATTGTAACTGTTTCAATGCCGCAAATTTCAACCAACATAAGCTATAGAGACCATGAGTATTTGAATGTGCTACTGTTTTTGGCCACATATCTATAGGCTCGGACATAAGTATCTTAAATTGAGTAGATGAATCCTCGAAATAAGTAACATTCCAAATCAACGTTTCATTAAATTTATATAAGGAATAGGAATAGTAACCTTTATCTGGCGACTGTTCAGAAACTGGCATTGTTAAATAATTTATACTGCTTTTGAATGATTTTAATTCACCAACTTCGTTGCCATCAAAATCATAAGTTAATATACAAGTCGGCTTGTCTTTGCAATTTTCCTTGCTATTAGATACGATTTTAAAACAGTTGCGGTAAATAATTGGATGAATTAAAAATGAAAAATCCTTATCGTATTTAGCGGGATGCTTTAAATTGGCTGTTATGACGCAGTCATTCATGTCCAGAATATAGAAATTTGTCTCGAAATCAATTCTATTTTTAAACAATCGCGTTGAAGCCATAAGGATCTTTTCATTTGTTAATCGGTATAATTCGAGTTCCATAAATTCATTATAATTCCCTGATCTTATTTTGACATTAGAGCAACTACTCTTAGTATTTGCTTGCGCAGATGTCCACGTTTCTAATGTTACGCTGCATAACTCATAGTTTTCGGTCCTTAAATGTTTACAGCTTGCAAATAAAAAGGTGTTTCCATCCTCCGTAATCAACTTGCCCTGTCGAAATCTAATATCTGAATCATAATCTGAAGTAGTCCAATTTTTTGACAGAAATTCCAAATCATGATTCATCAACATAATTTGAGCAAGAACATGATCGGTAGTGCAAAGGAGCAGGGCAAAGACGGCTAGTAATCCAGAAAATGTATACATGTTGCTTTAATCGAATAACTTTCTCAAATGATCTTGAATTTCTGCAAAATAAAAAAGACATTATTAAAAGAGATACAACTAAACCTCTGTATACAATGCGCATTAGTCTTTGCAACTAATACTGTCAAAGTATTTAAAATATTTGTTTTTATGGAACTCATTGTTTTTATAATTTTAAAGTCTAAGCTTTTAGAATTAGACAAAAGTAAGTCATGATACAAATATACAATACAAATAATTAGTCAATTCGAAGTATTAATTGAAAAAATACTGCATTTGATAAGCAAGATATAATTTTATATCAAAGATAAAATTGTAGAGTTTAGAATGATAAGTGAAATATTCACAAATAAATAATATGTTAGAATAAATACTTTAGTACGGATTTCAAATCACACAAGAATCTCACTGCCGCAAACCCCCTCTATAGCCTTTATATATTATAGAATCGAATTATAAAATTGATATCGTTTTTAAGATAATGTTCATACGCTCATACTGTATCACACACGTACATACAATACATTTGCATAAATCGCGCGTCTTCTTTTATAGCTTGGCTTCTGAGAGAGATAGAGCAGTGGTCAGCACACAAGCGTCGAATCGCTCTCTCGACTCGCACTCACACACGTGTCTTCATGTTTCTAACATTCCATCTCTCGCTCTATACTACCCTTTTAATAAGTATCGGTTCCTTATAAAAATATGAGTTTAAAAAGCAAGTAAAAAATGTTTTCACTGAAAACGTACTTTTACGGGGAAAGGTGATTTGATAAATAAAATACACGCATTTAATGACTCTACCAAAAAGAAACTTTTAAAAGGAGCTCGTTTATTCAAAAATTGACTTTATTCCTGTGACGTATTCAACGCAAGCAAGCTAACTAAAAAAGGAAAGAAAATCAGCGCTCGGAACAATCTAATATCGATCCGGACCCTTCGGTTTCTCGTTTTCGACTGCCATCTCTCTCAGCGGCCCACATGGGGCTCTCACCCGCCGCCGAACAGACGCGCTGTTAGACCGTGGATGGTTTTTCCCTGGACCTTCATTAGCACTCGGCCTGTGCACTGCCTTTTTATGGCTTTGTTTATGCATCGTCCAAAACAGACGTCTATTCATAACGATTATTATTGAATTCTTTCGAACATACAAATTTTCTCAAAGTCTATTCAATATTCATATAGTACGCAGTCAACAAATAGTCTAACATAACTAACTAAATGATTTTACATATCGTACTAAACGAAATCCCGAAAAACGTCTCATTTACATCCGGAACAAAAAATCTATTTACAGCAAGTAAAAACTGAATCATGTATACCCGAATGCGCTTGTAATAAATGACTATCGTCATGCTGTAATAGAAAAAAATCTCGACGATAGCAATAACGCAAGATCTCGTATTTTCCACTAAAGTCACAAGATATATAAAGTAAGAATATGTTACGTCCTGACTATCGTTTAAATAATCAGCACGAAATATATGATGTAGCGGCAAGCTCTAGTAAGTTATCCGCG
>UCOJ01001726.1:0-22886 GCA_900474305.1 Cecidostiba fungosa
GGTCCAAAGAGTCCCAAGATCTGCGGTTATTCCCGAATAGGATAGGAGAGGAGTTGAATTTAATAATAAAAATGGATTTATAAAATAATAGTTTATTTATATTCAAAATAAAGAGTTTACACAAAATTGCCTCACTTGAACTCACACCTGAATATCTGGATGTATTTTTCTAGATATTATATTATTAGAAGCCTTAGAGTAGGATTCTTATAGACTTCATTCTTGGAAACCTTGCATGGCAAAACACCGAATTTACAATAGTTATGCAAAAAGCCTTGGAGCGGATCGGTTATAGACATTATTATCGACGATCTAGCACTCTTAGACATGGTCTTTATTGATTATAAATCAGTTGTAACAAATATCCAATTTTTATCAGTATAATTTTGTCAAAATTTCTTTCAAAATTATCCAGCTCTTATATAAGTAGATTGCTTTTTGAATGTTTAAACCATGCGCGCGCGTATTTATTCGCTACGAATTTGCAAATGTTCGCCGTCATGAAAAAACGGGCGTTATTAATATAATAAAAATCAAATTTGAATAAATCATAACATCGCGCGTTGCTCTCCGTTATGTAATCATCTATCCTTTTACAAAGTTTAAATTTCAAAATTACATATTTCGCTGAATCGCATTTGAATAATACCCTAAAATTTAAAATCGTGTTTATTCTTTAAAAATGTTCAATAATTTATGTTATTTTTCACTTTACATTTTATGTTGATATTTTTATCGCAACGACATTATATTCCAAGAGTTGAATGCTCTAAAATATCTTACATGTCATCGCTTATCAGAGATATATAAGATCGCAATTGAAAATTTATTTGAAAAATATATTCTTATGTTGAAAAAAAATATTTAAATTTTACATCAAGCTTGCAGACTTTGGTCGCAAAATCCTTTTTTAATCTACTGAATATTTTCTTGCTAAATAATTTATTGCACACAATAGAATTTTTTTAAATACAAACTATATTTGAAGCTGATCAGGAGAAAATGATGACTGAAAACCGGATATGATGCTAACTCAAAACTCGGCCAAAGAATGCATAAATTGTTTCTCTAAAATTCTGAAAATGTCAGAAATGATTATTTATCACTATCAAGAACATATGATTTTTTCAGAATTTATTCGGATGTTTATCAATGTTTATCGCGTAATGTAATTGAGGCACAATGATTAACTAATCTAAGGAATTAAAATAAGTATTGCCAAATCTGTGATTGTCGCATCAATAAAAACGCACGCGCGATTGAAAGGCTTTTTTCATTTGTAAACCTGTAACGATGGAAGATACAATTGTTTTCGAAGTAGTAAAAAGGTTTGTAAAAAACTTTCTTTCAACTTTAAATATGTAATAAATCCGTTATTATAAAATTGAAAAATGTTGTTTTCATTAGTTTATGAAGTAAACTTTTTTAAATGCACAAATTTGATGTATTTCTTTGAATTTAGCATTATTGTAAAAAAGTTATTTTGCAGATATATAAAGATTTTCATCTATTTTTCAAAAAACTTTGAATTTTTATCATACACATTATATATAAAATTGCCATTTATCGTAAAAAGGTTTTTTTATAACATATCTTTATTTGCAGGAGCAGTGAACTTTCCTGCAAACCAAATGAGAAAAGCTTGAGGATGCGAAATGTAGCATCTCAAATGATTGTTACCATACTAAACAACTTGGTGAGATTCTCGCATGGTAATTTCATTGGCTTCACTGCGTTACTGCTTTCGGAACTAGCGCAAGAAAATTCAGAAATAGAAATGACAAAAGACGAACTATCATGGTTTGGTATATTTTTGATATTATTCGATTTTTTATTATTTTTTTTTTAAACAAAGATCGTTAAGTTGTTTGAATTATTCAAATGATTTAATTTACAGGAAGTTATATGTTCACGAGTCCAGTTGGTGCTTTAATATTTGGTTTACTAAGCCACAGAATAGGTAGTCGCATGATATTATTGGTCATTGCTATGATCTATATTATCTCGTGCATAATATACTATTTTGCAACAAACTCAACGATGATTTTACTCGCTCAGGCTCTCGTCGGTTCGACGATACTAGCAGCTATGACATCTAGCACAACTTACATTGCAGAAACTGCTCAACCACATTTAAGAAGTCCATTTATTACTAGTGGCAATATGTGTATGTCATTTGGAGCACTTTTCATAATGTTGATAAGCAAACTTTTCAAGTGGAAAATTATTGCTATTATTATGATAGTTTTTCCTGTCATGGGATTTTTAACAATGCTTTTTATGCCCGATAGTCCATATTGGCTTGCACGTAAGTCTATTTTTATTGCTTATAAAGTTTTGGATTTTTTATTTTATGGAGATATTTTTCCCATAGTTGAAACTATAATTTTAAATTCCTTTTGTAGGGAAGGGAAGATTTGATGAGGCTGAAGTTGCTTTGGCTTGGCTACGAGGTTGGACAACATTAGTCAATGTAAGACCTGAATTCCTAAGCTTGAGAGAAGCTTATACAGAAGTAAAAAGCGAAGGTATCAGAAGTCAGAAGCGGTCGATAAGGGTTTTAATGAAACCTTACATGGAAAAATCGTTATGGAAACCAATGTGTATCATCTTTTATATATTGTTAATGTTCAAGCTAACTGGAAGCGAAAGTATTGAGACTTATAATGTCATTGTATTTCAAATGACTGAGACACCATTTGATGTCTACATAGCTGGCGCAATTTACAACGCTGTACGTATCGTTGGAGGATTTATTTTCATGTTTATCATCAATATCCTTGGAAAAAGAAAGCTACTCTTTACATCTCTTATCGGAGCTGGATTTGCTTACATAGTAATCGCAATAGTAGTGCATTTGATTAAATTCGAGATAGTCGACAACTCTTCCGGATACCTGTTTTGGATTCCTCCTGTAATGCTAATATTTTCATCTTTTATACTCTCAATGGGTATCGACAAGATCTCGCATATGTTGAATAGCGAACTATTGCCGAACAGATTTCGTGACATTGGAACAGCGATAAGTGGATTTGTATCCGCTACTGCATTATCGGCATTCCGTAAAATATTTCTTTACATTGTGGATGCTATGACAATACAAGGAGCTTTCTTGTTTTTTGGAATCAACTGTCTCATCGCAGTTGTTACGTTTTATTTCATAGTGCCTGAGACTGAAGGAAAAACTTTGATTGAAATAGAAAATCACTTTGCGGGTAAGCAATCTCAAACAATCAAAACCGAACAACTGTAACGACTGACTTTTTTGGAAAAAAATCTATTATACTTGTTACGATTAATATATCACTCAAGGGTTGTTTTATTTTAATCACGACACATTTAACTTTCGTTCGTATTAACACCAATAGTCCAACTAAGCAAAAAATTTGAAAAATAAAAATTAGTAATACGAAAGGTTAACATTTTAAAACTGAGATTATGAAATTAAACAATTTCTAAAACAAAAATATTAAACTGAAATATTACGAAATGGAAAATATGAAATGTTTGAAGTATTTTTGTTTTCAAATTTAACATTCAACATATTCAACATTTTTTTCAGCAATTATACCTTTTTAATAATTTAAAATTTAAAATTTTACCTTTCATTATTAATCAATACGTAATTTTCTTATTTTTAAAATTTATCGTAGCTAAAGTTATCCAACAACTTATGCGAAAAAAATATAAGAGATATAAAGAATGAGTTTGCAAATATCTTTGAATCTGACTCAATTAGTGTTCTAATCTCTAGTGTTGTAAAAATTATTCATGATTTCGTTTTGTTCTGTTGAAACAAATTGATTCTACAATAGAATAACTTTTAATTCATATAAAAAATCTGCTGATTAATCTTATTTTCGTTATGTATAATATACTTATTACTGATTGGCCACAAAATCATGGACAAAGCGCTCAATGATGCAATTATTTATAAGGTATAAATTTGAACCCGGGGTTATCCGTGGTAAAAGTTAAAAAAGAAAATTGTTGATTCTGATAAGGTAGATCTGATAGTTAACTAACAGATTTATGGGAGAAAGTAATCCATCACTGCGAAATCGATTTTTTTTTCTTAAAAAATTGCAAATAAAATAAACTTGCAAGCTATCTATCGATTGGTTTCTCGCGTATTAATTATACAAATGATATTATGTTAAGTAAAAAAGTAAATACAGTAACTATATTATCTATAAGGTATTATGAAGAAATTATTGTAGTTAAGAAACAAATTCTTCAAAACTTTCGAAGTAGGGTATTTTTAATATAATAATCCTTAAAAAAAAATTTAAATAGCATCATTTAATAAACAGCTATTTTGCATCATTCAGAAGCCTTGGTCAATTTTGACCCATCCTTCGCCAAATCTCTGCCGTAGATGGCAAAACTCATAAGATTTCTTTCGGGCTTGCTCAGTCTCATTTTCAAATTTTTCAATGTCTTATCTCTGCTACCTTGAGAAGTCTCGTACGAAATTTTGGAAGCATGGATTGGTATCAAATTCGGCGTCAATGTCATGGGCAGATAAAATTTTTGCTTCTCCTCGTCGATCTCTCTTTCGATCACGACTGAACGGAAAGTCGTAGGTTGAACGATGTGAGTGTTGGCGGTAAATCGACTACCACAACTTGCGAGGCTGTCATCGCGACAGAAGAATAAACCGCACACCTCGATTCCAACTGTGAACAGGCCGGCGAACAGTCTTGTGCCATTGAATACACCTATTCTGTATCTGTAAATTATTGAAATTGGGTTATAAACCTACCGTGATGTAAATAACGCTAGCCCATTTTTAAGTTAATATGGTTTGTTCGCCATTATAATATAGAATGTATTTTAATTATTTCTTTATTCCAATTATAAGCAACTATTTTATTTGTTGATTAATAATTAGTAAAAATCATAATCATATAACCTACCTATAATAATCTACTTCAGTTCCTTGCAGAACGCTTTCATCAAAATCCGTCTCAATCTTAAATTCACAGCAAAGTCCACGATTGCAGAGCTTTTTGCTGTATGAACTGAGTTTTGGATTGACGATTTCCGTTGTGTAAACGCTAAAGTCGTCCTTGTACATAAACTTTTCCGTAGTATCCCACTTCGTGGGAACCTCGGCTTGGGAGAAACTATAAACTTTCGGAGGAGTCGGGTTTACGAGTCGCTGCCGACGACCGTTAACGATCTTCGGAATTTCTGACACAACGAGTACGTTTGCAGATTCGTTTGGGATAGTGGATTTAACTATGCCATCTCTTCCCAAGTAAATTCCACTGCCTGGAAGTTAAACATTTTTCCAGATTTGAGTATATATCGATCGTTGCTTCCTCTATTACAAAGACTATACATTTCTGAAAAGGCCTACTATTTTTAATTTGCCACTTTCAGACGAGCACCAGCGTAAAATAAATTCATCCAGGGCCTGATGAACTTAGAGTGTATCTCCCGGATAAAACCAGAAGTTTATGAGCGCCTATATGAATTTATATTATTCAGGGGCATAAAATGAAGAATTAAAAGTAGGCCCTTTTTGAAATGTGCGACTATATACGTTTGTGTTATATCAACATCATTTTATGTAAAAACAATTATTATCAAAACAATGTTACTTCACACCAATCAGATTCAAGAAATGTAAGATACAAGGTAAAAAGATTTGTAAAAGCTTGAAGATAGAATAAAAAAAAAACTCTTCTATTTTTATATCAATTTTTACAGCTATTATAGAAATCTACGAAAATTTCGAAACTGCAACCATACATCAAAAACTCACCTCCATTGGTAATAGCCGGCTCGTTGAATCCAGAACTGAGTAAATTGACATCGTTATCAAAAGCCCAGGCCGAGTGTGTCTGTACAGACGTAAGAAAAGGCAGTTCGGAGAACCACTCAGCCGAAAAAACGATGTCCGTAACGTTATGCTGATGCACAAGCTGTCGCGCAGGATTGACGTAGAGAATATCATTGCAGATAATCTGGCCAAACTTCACCCCAAAGTCCGTGTGGAAGATTGAAATTTCTGGTTGCTTCGTTATGTTGACGCCTGGTTCACTAAACAGGTTGTACTTGCGGTAACGCGCGATAAGTCGACCTTCACGATCGAAGACGACGTTCGTGTTGTAGAGAAGAAAACCGTCTGAGGAGCAATCAAGTGAATTGGGGTTGCAGTCGACCTTTTCATGGTGATTCACTACGATGTATGTCCTGTGCTCTTTGGCTGTGCAGGAGACGCTTTGTAGAGACTGTAAGACGTGTGTAATGAGTTTTTAATCAGAATAAAGCAGTTATGCTATACTATTCTTTTATTACAAAATAATTTTAATGAGAACTTTTACCTTAGAGTATCGGTCACTCGAACTACAAAGAACAAGGTTTTCTTGGGGTTCCGGTATGTATGAGGCGGCAAAACGATGATGTGCTCTAATTTTATCTATCGTCCAGCTTCGATTTTCCGGAAGACTGGTCAAACCAATTTCAGGAAACACTATAATATCTACATTCTGAAATAAAGTGTAAAATTTATTCACATATATTGCTGCGATAATAATTTTTTATTATCAGGATCGTGTATTTTAATCTTACGTATTCGGCAGCTTTTTTGACGATCGTCTTTACGTGTGCAGCATTTAGTTCGGCCACCTTCCGACCATCCTCGCCTTCCGTCACAGGACGATAATCCACTACTGCACCAATGTAACTTGGGGACGAAGAACTCGATGACTTTTGCGTGCAATATTTATCTTTTTATATAAATGAAGAATTTTTTTTAATAACGAGAGGTGAATACAAATTCGATCAACTTACGTGTATTATAAACAGCGCAAAAATCAGAAATATTCCTGATAATAATGCTTGCATCATAGAGATCTGTCAACAGAAAAATTATATTATCATTCTTTACATTTTACTTACATTGTAAAATTAAGAGAAATATCATTCGTTTTCCTAATTATGTGCGAGATATGAGCATTAATTGCTCGTATAATTATCTGTACCCTCTAAATAATCGCTACAAAAATGATAAAAACTACGTAAGAATGCGACACACGAATATTTTCCTTGCGAGCGATGAAACGTAAAACAATCGTCGAAACATTTGATTGTACACTTATCTGCATCATGGTTGCTGTTCGTGTAATTGCTTTGCAAGTGATATAGTAATCAATTTGGAATTGATATAGACATAAAATGCATCAATGTTCTTTTACAATTAATCGTTGTTTAAAACGCATATAATATTTAATTCTTTTAGTAACCTAAGTTTACTGACAACTTCACGTATAAAATATCGCAAAACTACGCATACCAATCCTACGAAAATTTCACTTCTTAGTACGACAGAATAACACCAAAAAATCTATAGTTAAATAAAAAAAATTAGCTACACCACACGTATAACCGAATGACGTACCATAATCTCAACGCGTCACAACAAACTCTCGATCCCCGCGCTTAATTAATTGCATAATAAGACGTTCGCGTGGCTCTGACGTAAATTTACAGAGCCGCAAGATCGAACGCATATGAAACTTCGCGTCTATATTTTATCGCTTGTGATTGGACATCACATCGCGAAGTTTCCTCTATATCACCGGAACGGAAGATGCAAGCACGAGGCGTACGCCTGGATGCGGTTATCGCGGGGTCAGGTTTCGTTTTTAGATAAAGAGTCGAGCCGGTTAGCAGCGGATCGGATGATTTTCTCCTATAATGTCCATTGGCTATTTCTTACATCTGAACATCGTTATTTTCTGGGAATTACACATGTGCGAGAGCCACGCGCGCGAATACTTTTGATGGTTATTACGCGGGGTTGCATCAGGTTGTGTACTTAGATTAATTTAAGATTGGGGATTGGAAGAAAAAAGCAGGAAGCGCAGTCAATTCTGATTATACTTACAAATCCGTTTTATTTTGGTAAACACTATGTTTTGACGAGAGTGGATATGGATATGCAGTGGATGGCGCAAAAAGTAGGGTTGATTCTATAGAGGAAAATTATACACTTTGGTATAGGAATTACTTGCTATGCGAGATCGGTAAAAATGTCAATCATATTTTATTTATAGCAAAATTTTAAAAAGGAGTATTTTAAATCTTTATTTTTTAATGCCCCCGAATAATATAAATTTATCTAGGTACGCGCAAAATGCTGCGCACTGGTTGTTCCATGGAAATGGTACTACGTAATTTTGACATCTAATCAGTGGCCGCAGCAAGTTGTACGACTTGTTAAAATTCAATATCGAATCAACTGGAATCAACAAAAGGGCTTGCTAGAAATTTGTTTTATAAAAAAAATTTCTCCACATCTAACACACCCACAAACTTTAATCAATTTCAAAGCGCATCTCCTCTAATGACTTGCAAATCTCAGTAGAAACGTCTAGGCTGCACTGACTGTATCAGATTATCCGATCAAAATATTTATTTACGGAATAAAGTGACTGGCAAAATACCCGAGTCGCACATAAACAAAGTCGTCCTCACAAAAATAGTTAGAAAAAAAAGATTCAGATTAGCGAGTAAAGAGGTCAAGTTATAAGTACTTACTTTCAGGAAAATCGCGATAATATCGAGACGAAATCGTGAACCAAACTGACGCGAGACTTGCGGTGTCGTCGCGCGCACTTACCGATAAAAATTCATGCGGCGCGTGCAGGTGAATCCCCGCGCTATGTGTATCCGAGAATCCCGTTAACACGCCACTATGACTAATGGAGAGGGAAAAAGCAAACCGCCGCATGAGTGATTCTTGCTAATGGAGGAAGATTGTTTTGTCTGGTTTGAGGATAAGAAGATACATATGCTTACCTGGTGTTTGACTTTTTTAAATGATTATGTGTTTCAAATTGAAACTTACAATGTTTACTATATTCTTATTAGTGTATGAGTCAGAGGTGTGCACCTTGTGCTGTAAAAATTATGACATGCTTAACAATACGGATCATCAATTTAACAGTAGAGTACATAGATATTGTGTTTATATACATTATAATATTTATTTATAAACTATATAGATTTTTATTATAAATAATGGTCGATAGTAAAATATATTTCTTTACTTCCAAAATATATACATTATTCTTTTATTCGAAATAACTTGCTATTGGAAAGACAATCCCATGGTTACATAGGATAGCGTTGTTTTTACTATCTGAAAATAGATAATTGAGAACGTGAATAAATTTTCTTTAATTTTAAAGATTGTATTATGAATAAACGCGATAGTTACAGATCCGAAATTTTCAAAATTCATTATGTAAAATCCTCCGGCTGTCAGAAAGCTTGGTTTCAAGCATCGCATCATCATGAAGAGCAATATTTTTTTCTCCGATATCGACAGGTTGTACCACTCATTGGTATACCTATATGGAAATTATATTATCATTTTCTTCGATTATTTTCTTCCATTGAAATATAATATTGAATAAAAAATTGAGTATATTTTTACGTGGATAAAAACAAGCCTTCGCTGTGATCTATAACCAGTTGTCCTGGCCAGCTAATGAAAAACATGTGAATCTGTGCTCCCATCACTATTAGAGTCAATCTTATCAGATCCAAAAGCTCGTCTGAGTGTTCGACAATCTAATATGGTAGATATGACCTTAACTTTACCAAACTTCCCCTAATTTAAGAAGGACACGATAATTTTACTGCTCATATTACTTACGATAAGTACGCCAAAACTGATAAAAATAACTGTCACAAAAATGAATGTGAGAAAAACTGTGGAATAAGTCTCCTCAATCAATTCAAGAAACCTATTGTTTTAATTTGCATTAGCGTCATTTTTTATTTTTATTGAATATAAATAAATTTTGCGCATAATGTGAGGAATCCTTTTTAAATTCAACAGTTTGAGGGGTCAGAGAATAGCAAATTTTCAAAATACGTGCACACCTTATTCTAGCATAAGTTTTTTTTTGTTCATTATCATTTTGATTTTGAAAATTGGCCATTTTCCCTCAAACTGCCGATTTTAGAATGATTTCCTCGCATATACAGTAAAGTGCATACAAACGATTTATTCTGTATAGTTATACTCAACTCTAAAGACTGTTTGTGCAACTCGATTGAAGAGGCTAATATTTTAGCTGAAGTTTCTTCATCTTTGCTCTCAGTAGCCTGCGCCAATCGACGTCTAAATTTACAATTATTTTTAGATCGTATAATACTTTTATTATTATCTTGGAATACGAGGATATAGGCATTGTATTGAAGTGATTCTTACTTGACAATTTCAAAACTTCCCAAACTTTGATGTATAATAACAGTATACGTCGAATCAGTGGAAACAAGTACACTTACACTTACAACAGCTGCAGCACAATACAAGAAGTAAAGTTCGTAGTAATATTCGAAAGGATCGAATGGAAATTCGGCTTTCGTTACCAAAATTTTTGGTCGGGACTCGTTCAGTGGTACAATGTGATCCAAAATCGCTGGTAATGCGGTCATCTGGCAAAAGGTGAAACCGGCTAAAATGCAGTAAACTGAAAAATATTCAATATATACAATTGAACAACCGATTTACATACATTACAAATTTATTTATCATTTTCATGAAATAATATGTACCAAAATAAAATAACGTTTTTGTTCTGCCTAATATTGAAAATTCTTCCAAGATGGCTTGCTCCGTCGGGTCTTTTATGACTGTCCAATTAGTCGCTATTTTTCGATACAAAATTTCAAACTGCAAAATAGAAATAAAAGTGTAGATCATAAATGTAAGTGACCTTCATATAAATTAAAACAAGATGGTTGGGTGAAAATGAATTTTTATTTTATATAGACTCGCATCTGCTCCTAAAAATTCAACCAAGTGGGGTCCAATTTCACAATTTTTTAGCTAATACCTTCTCCTTAGAAACTATAGGCACTGTATATTTTGCAATGACACCCGAACAATAGCACAGACCCGCAATGTTTTCACCGCATATCGCCAGACTTTTGCCGCATTGTCTATAAATTCCCAAGAGCTGCAGGAAAAAAATTCTTCATAAAGTCTATAAAATATGTCTATTTTTCGCTCCATTACCATAATCCATTAATTCTTCAAAAGTGAAAATCACTTATCATTTCCAACATATACATATGGATTAAACTTACATGTGGAAGCGTAACACCAATCAAAACAAACAGAACAATAACTCGCCTCACGAATTTGTCAGCATCCGGTTTGTGTGGCCAAAGCCCATTAAAAATACTGAGTTCTTTGTTTATCTTTAGCCACGACTGGTCGAAAGCCGCGTCTACATCTTCCTTATTCATTTTCTATACTACTTATGCTCTCTACTATTGCATTCGATCTGCGGACGATGCGCACCTATCTCGGCGACACGTTCATTTGAAACTGATGCCGATCGATTCTGTGTATTCTTCGCAGATGGTGAATAATAAATTCAGTTTACGAATACGTAATCATTGGAGCGAACTTAATTATCTTAATCGCCGTAATTTCGTTTAGTTTATAATACATTGGGAAATTTGCATGAGTAATGAGAGTAGAGATTTTAGAATATAACCGTAAATAATCATCGCGAGGGTGTAGGTAATTATGTTTAATAGAGGCAATTTTGATTTTTGTATTATTTTTTAGAGAAGATCTTGATTGACAGGCTGAGAGCAGTGTCCGATAGTAGAGAATCTATAAATATTGTTTTACTATTATAGAGCACGTATAATACTGTATGCATTTATGTTTCTTTATTATATGCAACTACAAAATCTGTTATTTTAAGTGAATTATGTACAAAAGCATTAGTTATATATGAGTTGCCATTTTTTGGTAAAATTGCAAATAAAATATTATGTTTCCTATGATAAAAATACAATATATTTCTGTTGTATACGCACTCATGAGAGGGAAATGATAGACAGCGGAGTAGGGAACTGGTAATGCACGATATGTTATTTATAAGTTTTCGATGTGTACGTATGGAACTTAGTTCCTGCATACAGATATATCTGAACAATATTATCATATTCGTGTAAACACAAGTTTGTGTATAGATTTCGAGGCATTTAAATATATAACATCTTTTTCGCGATTTTTCAATCGAGTCTGATTATTCTGATTGATTTGATTTTTTCAAAGCCTTTCAGAACATCGTGATAATTGAAGATGTATAACTACAAATATTAGAATACTGCTATTATTCAAAACTCTTTTTTTTTAATCTACCCATAACGTATTTTCAAAATTAACCAACACAAAGTGTTCATTCAGCTTCACAATTATAAACAAAGCACAGCTAGCCATCACTATATACTGTACATTAATGAAATTCCTCGAAGCTATATAACAATCGGCAACTCACGTCCAGCGCAATAACGTAACATCAACATCCGTACAAATATAGAACCCTCTGATACACACAATAACTCATCTAACTGCCGCATCCATCAATTTCTCCCGATTCCGCATGCATTTTCATACAAAGTAGCACACAATTACTTATCTCTCCTCTCACTCTCTGTAAACAATGTCAAATATCGACTATCGAAAGAAAAAAAAAAAATTGTTTCGACATACTACCGATCCGCACGAAATCGTTAACCGATCGTCTGTGTTCCACGTCGACGACACGTGTACACAATCCGTCCTCTGGATAATATATATTATAAACGTCACACATACACATATACATATAGAAGTGCGATAATTCGTGCGGCATTATATAAGGAGGGCTGGCAAGAAAGACTAGTATAGTGTCAGTAAACCCGAAGAGCCGGTTTCATACGCTCTCAGCTGCCGCTTTGTATACACACATATATACACAACGTATAAAACGGATAGTGCAGTGCTCAAGACGACGACGACGACGGTTGTGTAGCTGCAGCAGCTTTCGCTGCCGGCCCCCCGATGCACACACTGCGCCGCTCAAATTCCTTTCAAACTTCAAACGCGAGTTTCTCCTTCAGTGCGACGTTGCGCGGGTTATCGTACGGAGCTCCGGAAGTATTGTACACCTTGTCATCTGGTTTCTGGCTCGAGACTGAGCTGATTGTTTGGAGTTTTCAGCTTTGAGGATTTATTCTTTGAAAAGGTAATTTTGGTGTTGAGGAATAAGGATCATAAACTTGTCTATTATTTTGCTAGGCAATATGGAGTTTAGAAACGGTTGCTTGATTTAGGAGTCCATATTGGAATCAGTGTATAGATGTATCCTGGAGTTTGTTGCATTTATTCAAAGGTCTGTTTTACTTAGAACAATGACTTTTGATATTTTGAGTAAATATTTATTATTTTTATAAGCAGTGTAGCAATTAGTAATAATATTTGTTGAATGTTGAGTATATACGGAAAGCAGGTGTCATTTCACGTAGAAATGCATAAAATAATTTTCGATACTCTCAAGTCGAGATCGACTTCATCAAGTGAAAGTAATGTTTTATTTCAAGACTTCAGTAATTTTTTTTAACGAGTGAAAGGTTCGAGAATCATACGTGTACTGTACTTAAGAAATAATACCTACAACAATAATTTGATTTGGTATATGACGTAACCATATAGTGTAAAAATTACTAAAAAATTTAACGATAAAAAATAAAAACTTTTTTATCGCTAAATTTTAACCACGTGTAATAAAACTGTTTCAAATGTTAGTTATTCACCTAAAACCACATACCAAAATCTCGATCATCGTGAACAATCAAATTTTTTCATCATCCAATACCCAATAATCACCCTCACATGCAATTATTGTCGACGTCAGCTGAGTGCATTCATCCTCTCCGATATAAAACAGATAACGTTATAATCTATTTGCTTAAGTGCTATTTAATTAAGCTCTATTTAATTAAGTGCTGCATCGAGATAAAAAAAAACAAATCAAATTCCATTAAATTTTCAGCTGAAAATGAGGAAGTTAAAGGTTGCCATAATCGGCCAAAGCAACTTCGCAGCGGAGGTCTACAAGTCATTGAAAAGGGACGGCCATGAGGTCACCGGTGTTTTCACGATACCGGACAAGGTCAATCGCGAGGATCCACTCGGTGAGTAATAGTGACTTTCCACTTTTTGCATTATTCTATAGTTATGTCGTGACATAATAATAATATTCTGATAACGATAAGAGCTTCTTTTTAAAGAGCGCGATGTAAAGATTCCATATTTGATATGGATTTCTGCATTTCTTATTATCTCACTTTTTCAAGTTCACTTTCGGAATCAACGTGAGTTGAAGGTTAACGGTTTATTTATAAAATTATAAAAATATAGCGATATTTTTCAACTTTATTCAACTTGATTGAAAATCTACTTAATTAACTTAAAGAGTGTAGTTCTACAAACAAAACAAAAAAATTCATCAAATTCATTCACGTTTTCGAGCATCAATGATCCGTATTACTACTATATTACGACAATGACTCGCATAAATTACAGCGATAACAGCGAAGGCCGATGGCACTCCGGTCTTCAAGATCAAGGCCTGGCGCAGCAAGGGTGTACCTCTACCGGAGGTTCTTGAGCTCTACAAGAGCATCGAGGTCGACCTGAACGTGTTACCATTTTGCACCCAGTTCATACCCATGGAGGTGATCAATCATCCCAAGCATCGGAGCATCTGCTACCATCCGTCGATACTGCCAAGACATCGTGGTGCTAGTGCCATCAGCTGGTAGGTTGAGTAATCAATTATTTTTTTTGTGAAATCAGTGACGTCAAAACTACTGAGTTTGAAAAAGTGTAAGCTCGCGTTCGTTAAACTTTCCAGAGTGTGTAAATTGGAATTAGAAGTGATAACGCGCTTACCAACGCTGATATGAACCTATATAATCAATGAAGATGCGGAGACTCGTCAGATGCACGTGGACGAGTGTACGAGACACTCGAATTTTTAAGAATCAATAATCTATCTTCTTATCTTTACTCTCGACTTGATTAAAAATGTTTATATGCTTGAAAACTGAATTACAATTCGATAAGATTTTTAAACAACGCTCAACAGGTGAAACAAGATATACAGCCATTCCCAGAAAATAAAAAATTTAGTTGCATAACGCTCCACTTTCCTTCTGAATAGATGCAATTACTTACCGGTTCCGTATACTCGTGTCTGGTTTGTAATTTGACCAAACCACAATGCAAATTATTTCACGCTCAATTTTTTAATAAATTGAATATCTCTACCAACCTTCCGTAACCCAACCAATTCATAATTCCCAGGACACTGATCGAGGGCGACGAAGTGGCCGGTTTTTCGATCTTCTGGGCAGACGATGGTCTGGATACAGGACCGATCCTCCTCCAACGTGACTGTCCTGTAAAACCCAACGATACTCTGGACACTCTATACAACGGGTTCATGTACCCGGAAGGTATCAAAGCGATGGCTGAGGCAGTAAACCTAGTGGCAAAGGGTACAGCACCGTGTATACCTCAGACCGAGGAAGGAGCGACCTACGACGCTATGCTGAATAAAAAGGAACTGCAGAGGCTTGATTGGAAAGGAAAAACTGCTAAGCAGGCGCATGATTTTATTAGGGCTTTGGACTCGACACCTGGTGCTTGGACGCTTATTGATGGAGAGGAGGCCAGGTTGTATGGCAGCAGTTTGTGGAAGGGTGAGGTTTTTTGAAATTTGACTCACTTATTTCCTCTCGTTGTATATATACTGGGCTTTTCTTTATTAAATTATTGAAAATTTTCTCTGTTTGTGAACAATCTAAAAAAATTATCGACAAATTTCAATACTTGTAAGCTAAATTTTTAATAATTTCCGAGCAGTGGAAAGAAATATAGCACTTTTCTAATGTTTATTACTCGTTACTCGTAGAGTTTGCAGGAGCCCAATGCGCTTACAGTAGTTGAAGCTTCTGCCGCTAGATGCACTTGGCTTACTGTTTTGATTCTGTATCTTTATTTATATTATGATAATATAAACGCTATACCTATAAGTTCCGCAAACTTCCCAAAAACCCGGTTACATTTGTCTGAAATAAATCGACATAAATTAGGCGTGTCTATGATTTGCAATATTGGTGATTATATCTATATCATGACCTTCAATTTTTATAATCGATGTGCAGGAGAGAAATTCTTAATCCCAGCACTGTTTGCAAGTTTAATAGCTATGGCTTTTTTATAAAGATCATCTCTAAAAATTTAAAGACAAGTAAATTTTTAATAAAATGTATTTTCTAACTCGTGAGTTCTTGAAGAAATATTCAATAAGGAAAAATGTTATCACGAATAAGAAAAACTTCTTTATTCTAATTTTTTATTAAATTTTTGTTCTTCCACAAATCATCCTTTTCAAAAACTGAATATAAATCGATAAAAAATACACCTTCAAACAACAAACTCGTTAACCCATCAATATGTTTATTCTCATTTTCACCATAACTAAACCTTGTACACATTATCTCACTTTATATCTACATTTACAGGAAACGAAACCCCCTCAGGAACGTCAGTAGAAATCGACGGCCGGCCAGCTGTAGTACACGAGGCGGGTCTACTGATACAAGCAGAGGACGGAAACTGGCTGAACGTCGAGGTCCTGAAAATCGGTACTCGTACGATAAGCGCCAGCAAGTACGGCCAAACTCAGAGCAATGGCACCTGCCTCGAATTTACAGAGGAGGAGCGACAAGCCGTTGAGACTATTCGCAAAATCTGGCAAAGCATACTACGTCAGGACGTTGACGATGAAACCGATTTTTTCGCTTGTGGTAAGTTTTTACGTTTTGAGTTTTATCTTGTGTCTATTGTTTGGTGGTGGAGGCTTTTATAGGAGGTGCAGGAAATAGGATATATTGTTATCAAAGAATTTTCGGTAAACTATATTGGAATGTTCAGTGTATTTGATACAACGAATGAGATAAGAGATTTCAGTTTTGATGTTTGTTTAAAAGTGTCCAGATGATCGCTTCAGATTTTTGAGAAAACAGCGTAAAACAATAATTTACTTTTTTTATATAATTTATATATTTCATTCTCATATTGAGTAATATGAAGTAACAAAAAATTCAAATATCGGTAAAATAGGCATCGTCAATTAGTGAAACATTTTGAAATAATCGGAGTATACAATGATTTTTTTATTTGTATCTATATTATAATGTTTTTTAAGATTTCTGTTCGTTCCTTGAATAATTTCATATAATCTTGCCGATACAATAAGTTGAAAATGATCAAACTTTACAAAATTACATTCAATCGTTTTTAAAATACACGAGAGACATTGGAAATAATAATCGACCACAAATACAACGCACACTTTTGATAATTTATGAATTATTATCTTGACAATTAATGTATGAAATTATTCAAGAAGCATAACGAACGATATACAAAATAAAAATGATCTGCTTAAACCTACATTTGAATTCCAATGAAACATTTATTTCGTTGTTGGCTTTGAGAGATTTTGTTTCATTCTGTATATTCCACCTGACAAGCGTACAGGCCAAAAACTCCGTTTATTATTCCATGTTAGACTGTATACATTTTGCAAATCTCTGTGAACTTTCTTTATATTTTTCCACACGTCTTCTCAGTTTTTACAATGAAGCATCAGACTCATAAATATTTACGGAATTTCGTTTTACACTAGCATAAAGACACAATTTTTTGTTCCAACAGGTTTTCGCATTTTTAGACGTTACATACCGATTTTCGCAATGCCTCTCGTACTTTTCCATACTACTCCGTACTTTTTACGCAGAAAATCACTGGTTTATTCAAGAATTAATTTTCGTCGTGCAAAAAATAAAATAGATGCAACATTTATTCAAACAGAAAAAATCAAGTTTGATCCTCCTTAGTCGCATACCATAAAATCATATCATATTTTTCAACATACAGATCACACCTGCATATATCTCGATAATTATCGTCTATAAGCAAAAATCCCTTTAAAAAAACTATATCACTCGAATCACACCTTCTTCCTATTTGCGATCCTGCCCCTCCCATCCTCGTTAACACATCCGTGATCCGCCAATTTCTTGCACACAGTACCGATCCACGCATTGGATATGGCCAATGTATTCAAAAAATAAGTCTTGCACACCTGTCTCTTGTCCTCACCCACCCAGAAATAATACCTCCTACTTGCCGATCTCCTCGACTCGTCGCCCTTGTCACTGGTACACGTGCCCTTTGGTAGTATATCGAGATTCTTCGCGATAAATTCCCACTGACCCTTGTGATCGGCTATACTCCAAAAGTCTTGAAAAAGCGTCTTTCTTTCTTGAGCGGAAAATCTCTGACTACACTGGAGGCGACAAAGTGCAGTACAGGGTTGACGCTGAGTACGAGCCGGTACCAAGCGACCGGAGAACGTGTTGTAAGCTTCGCCACGGTTACGGGCTTGTTTGGCTGCGTGGACTTTCTTTTTCAAGGTCAGACCAGCCTTCGGACGACGTTTTCTTCTTCCCGGAAGTGGTGCTTCGGTTGGTGACGTGTAGTTTTCATCGTCGTCTTCGTCGCCGGCGGTAGTTTCCGGGGAATCGGTTGGTGAACATTGTTCGATCGGTAGTAGATAATCGTCGAGTGATGGAAGATCGATGACAGGAAGCTCCGTTTCTAAAATCACTTTTTTGTCGATAGACGGCGTATTTAGATTGTTTTGTAAGAAAATAAGTCGGGGATTATACAAGGAAACTAATTTAATTATTTTTACCTTGATTGAATGTTGTCCATTCGGAAAGAAACCAATCCTCGCACTCAGCCTCGGCTTCTCCCAACAGATTATCATCTGTAAAAACGAAACAAGTTGTTTGTGACAGAATCTAAACAGATAATACCAAACACAACAATAGATTTAAATGTATCTAACGAAGGGGACTGTCGTATTACTGACGTATAAGTATAGCAGAAACTTTTAAGGAAAAAGGAAGATTATTTCTGAATATTCATGTATAGTAGGTTATTAAAATGCATGGCGTAGCCGAAAACACATCGGTATATAAATCAAGCGAATCATTATGAGAAATGCGAGTTATCGTAAATTATTTTAATTAGCACGTATATATTTATAATTTAATATAACCTTAACAAAATACTTCACTGCACTTACACATTTCACTATATATAGAGTAATAAAACACTACTGTGCCGCGTGAAACCACCGACAAAACTATACGACTTTCCAATCGTCCCATTTCCCTAATAGAGTCCAAACAAAAAAACGCGATAAATCTTTAGGATATTATATCTCCATACCAATATAGATAAAAATACAAAACACGCACAGTCCACATTATATTACGCAAGCCATCAAACCAGTATACCTAACATCAATTATTTCAAAACAAAACTCACCATCTTCAAAGAGCAGCTGGACTAGAGCCCCCAATTTGTCAACCATCTCATCTTTAAATTCCTCAATCTGTCAACCCAAACGATCCTGGATCACGACACAACACTTCAACCAACGACATGTACACCCTCGGAAAGTCGGCGCACGACTGACTATATAACTCGCGTCTCGAAAGAAAGCCGAGCCCCTGTTCGCTTACCGCATTATACTTACATTATTCCCGTCTACTTATATGGACTAACAACACATTACCGAATTCTCGTATCGCTTATTGTATAAGAAACGATGTAACGCTGCAGCTGGCGTAAAGAAAAAAACTGTTGCTCTTTTACTGCGAGTTTTCGATTATGTTATTGAGAGAGAATATAAGGAGATAACGCGGGCTTCCCGCTTATCTGACGGTGTTTTCTTATAGCGATAGTGTGTCTGTCTGTGCATTACATAGCGAGTAAACAGAAATGTATATAAGCTCGAGAGACTTGTTAATTATATGCGAGAGTTTGTTAATGTGCGACTCGAGTCTTTTCTGTGTAGAGGATGTCTGTGTGACGACGAGTATATGGGGGCTTGGTTATCGGTCGATTTTGCGAAAATTATAATATTGTGGGTGGGAGGTTATTGAACTTGAAGTTCTTTCGACTGTATATATGTATACTTATAATGTGCGACTCTGATTAGAAGATTTTTTAATCGGTGATAAGCTAACGCAGTGATTTATATATTTTTTTTTCTATATATAGTTATATGTACATATGCAGATTCACTTTCACGATACGTCTACGTGATGTTTAAAGAGTTTACTGATGCAATTAGTTCTTCACCGCGCGTGACCCAGTTGAGATATTTGCAGACAGTAAAATTTTAAATGTTTTTGAATACACAAGATGCATTTTACATTCTCAAGGTATTACGCGTGCTAGTCTATTATAGACTTACAAAACCGACGTTGTGAAAATTCTTACACACGTATGTAATTATATGTAATATCTTTATTTTTGTTCTTGCAATATTAATAATAACAATCACAGCTCACACAAAAATAATCTAATTTCACGAGCAATTATGTAACCGACAGTAGAGTGCGTCGTGATTTTGTAACTGAATCATCTATACAGACCGTTATCAAATGTTTGCCCAACACGCAAAATCATAACCACATAATTTTTTTCTCAATTCTTATGTACTTTTCCACACGCAAAGTCCATTAAAAAATTTAATCAATAATCCACAGGCGCCGGTAGCATGGACGTCGTGCGTCTAGTAGAAGAGATGAAGGACAGCCTGGACATCCACTTACAAAACACGGACGTGTTTATGGCACCAGTTTTCATGGAACTAGTAAACTCGGCAATACTAGCAAAACGCGGGGCAAGCGCCAGTCAAAACATCGCTTACGAGGCAGTCATAGTCCAAGCGAACCACATGGACCTGAGCTTCCCAAGACAGCTGTTTCTTAACGGCAAGTTTATCAACGGTCGTGGAAAACCAATCGTCTCGGTTAACCCACACGACGAGAGTATTATCTGCTCGGTTGAAAGTGCTTCGGTCGATGATGTCGACGAGGCGGTCAAGGCGGCCAAGAAGGCTTTCGAAGACGGAGAGTGGAGCAAGATCAGCGCGAGAGAACGAGGTGCTCTGCTTTTCAAGTGAGTTTCACCGGTTCTCTTTTTCTTTTAGGATAATCCTTATTGAGAGACTTTAGAGGATTAATTGGCTGATTAGATGTATATGGTTGAAAAGTAATAAAAGCTTTTTCTAATTTTTTTTTACCTCCAGACTAGCAGACCTGATGGAACAGCACAAAGAAGAACTGGCCACCTTGGAGAGTCTGGACTCCGGTGCAGTTTACACCCTGGCCTTAAAAACCCACGTGGGCATGTCGATCGAGACGTGGCGTTACTTCGCCGGTTGGTGTGACAAGATCCAAGGGGCTACAGTACCGATCTCTCATGCTCGACCCAATCGGAACTTGACGATGACGCGCAAAGAGCCTATCGGTGTCTGCGGCCTTGTTACACCATGGAACTATCCACTTATGATGCTCTCCTGGAAGATGGCTGCTTGTCTAGCAGCTGGAAATACGGTTGTCATGAAACCAGCTCAGACTTCACCTTTGACGGCGCTTAAGTTTGCTGAGCTTTCTGCTAAGGCTGGCATTCCACCAGGTATTGTTGTACTGAATTACGTTTGATGCATTTTATTTTCGCGAGATTTAGTTACCCGTGAGTTTTAAAAACGTGGTCATTTATATAGAAATCGAAGCAACTGCGTAGAAGTCTAAACAATGACAGTTATTTATTATTATTATACTACATGGAAGCTTGCACTATCTCTTCGTTCCACATTACTCGAAGTTTCTCAATATACATTACAGTCGATTCATCACTCAAATTGATAAACCATAATCATGCTATAACAGACGAAAAAGTGCACCGATTCGCTTGAATGAACCGATACAAAGCTTACATTACTCGGCAATCGTTATCGCTAAAAATAATGTTATTATAAGAAAAAAAATGGTACTTTTCAGGTGTCATAAACATCGTTCCCGGAAGCGGTTCGATCACCGGAAACGCCATCGTCAATCATCCCCTGGTGAGAAAACTCGGATTCACAGGATCGACGGAAATCGGTCAGATGATCATGCGATCGTGTGCCGACAGTAATCTCAAGAAAGTCTCCCTCGAACTTGGTGGAAAAAGTCCACTGGTGATATTCGAAGACGCCGATATGCAGCAAGCCGTAAGACTCGCTATGAGCAGTGTCTTCTTCAATAAAGGAGAAAACTGCATTGCTGCCGGTAAGCTTCTCTTACCGATCACTGATATATATTTTCACTCAAAATTACCGATCTTTTCATACTAAATTATCCTTCTCATACAGGTCGAATCTTCGTGGAAGAGCGCATCCTGAACGAATTCCTGGATCGAGTGGTCACCGAAACCAAGAAGATCGCGATCGGCGACCCGTTGAACCGTGGCACATCCCACGGACCCCAGAACCACAAAGCCCACCTCGACAAACTCCTGGAATTCGTGGAAATGGGCGTAAAGGAAGGCGCGCGTTTGGTATACGGTGGCCGGAGACTCGACAGGCCTGGTTTCTACTTCGAGCCGACGATCTTCACTGACGTTCGCGACGGCAGTTTCCTCGCGACCGAGGAATCCTTTGGACCCATCATGATCGTCTCGAGTTTCAGTTCTAACGACCTTGACAAGGTCATCGCTAGGGCTAACGCGACCGAATATGGACTTGCTTCTGGAGTTCTGACGAAGGATATTAGCAGAGCGTTGAGGTTCGCGGAGAAGATAGATGCTGGTACGGTGTTTGTTAATACGTATAATAAGACCGATGTCGCTGCACCGTTTGGTGGGTTCAAGAGATCTGGATTTGGTAAAGATCTGGGACAGGAGGCGCTTAACGAGTATCTGAAGACCAAGACTATCACTATTGAGTACTAAACGGTTTATTTTTTGTTTCAATTAGCGACTTTATAACGTGATAGAATATGTTATTTGTATTCGAGAAGATGTTGGTAGAATTTAACATGCTTAAAAATGTGGCAGCTATTGAATTGTTAGTTGTATTATTAGTGTTGTTCAT
>UCOJ01001727.1:0-22747 GCA_900474305.1 Cecidostiba fungosa
CACGCCATCATATATGTGGGAGTGTGTATACATGTGTATAAGAGAGAGGGAGATAGAGCGAGAGGTTGTATGAGTTATACAGCTTGAACGACAGTCTGAGAAAGAGAGATAGAGAGCGAGAGAGAGTCGAGAACGTGGCGAACACGTGACAGGACCCAGATGTTGGGCCTGAGGTGCGAATGACGTACGAGTGAGGGTGAGTGAGGGTGAATGGAGGGAGGCAGGTATAGCGTCGGTGTTGACCGGCAACCCCGAGGAGCGTCAGTTGGAAGCTGGACACCACAGAGTACAGATAGGTAGTTATTAAATCTTATAATTATTAAATATACGCTATTTTAAAGAAGTCTCAGACTCACTTGTATGTATCTTCACCCCGTCTATCCCTACATATAAATCGTGATTCATCAATTCAATTGCAGTCTAAAAATAGACACCGCTTGACAAAACATTTTCACAGCTTATAAAAACGAATTAAATATTCGCATTCAAGATCGCAGACTTGCAGAATGAACTTTGCGCAATCGAAAAGAAATCGGATCGTCGGAATTGTCGGGCTGACGTGACACCGGGAAAAAACGAGCAAATTGAAACTGATGATGAGACCTCTGCTTGGAGGGAATCAGTGAAATTAGAGATTCACGAGCGGGATAGATTGCAGGCTAGTATATAATAAGTATACTCATCGCACACAACGTAGACGTAAATCATCTATATAAAAGTTGAACGTGTCAATTGTGTGTCTTTCGACAGGAAAGAATAAACCAAATGACGCAGTGCCTCGACTCTCTCAGATCAAAGCGAAAATCGGATGAGACGACACTCCAGGAAAACAGAATAATCGATTCGAAGCTACTCCTCGACGCGATAAACTACGTCGGGACGTGTACGAAAAACTCGGCATTACTCATTTCTAGAAACAAACAATACTGATTGAGCATAAAACTGCAAAATATCTCGCCAATTACATCATCGATCGGCAACCGAAAACAAAGTTACCGATAAGCTGATAAGAGCCGTGCGCTTGCGGAAGGTGAGCGTCTCCTTCCTGCGAGTTGAACTGAATTAACATCACGAGCCTGCGTTATTATATTCTCTGCGGTATACGTCGGACACAGAGCGGAGAGAAGAGAATAGATATATCTCTCGCGCGTGACTCACTTGCGAATCGACTCAGTCACTTCCAAGCGGTCGAAGCGCGCGGATCGCTGTTTATACAGTATAATTCGGGCAACAATTTACCGGGGAATTCCGATTTGCAGCTTTTGTGAAAATTCTGTTGTGCAGTGTTGTTTCAGTGGCGCGTAATAAAATTTTAAACAAGTAGCAAAGTGTCTTTTAATATCATATATTATAAATCGATCTGATAAAGATTGCGTTACAAGAATTAAAAATGTATTGTTCTCTTCGCTGCGAAATGACTCGTTCAAAAGATGGTTCAAATTTCGCGTAAACCGCAAAAACAGCAGATGATGACAAAGAGATAGTAGTAATATGCATCAGCAGCAGCTTTCACTTTCTCCCCACACGTTGCAAGGAAGTCCGTCACGTGGTGTATTCAATTCGTCTTTTACGATCGGTTCGCCGCAGTCGACTGCATCACTCACTCCTAACCATCAAGTGGAAGACAAAACTATTGTCACGAGGCTACTTCGCGTTGTCGTCTCACTTTCATGAGCATTGAAAATCTCATTTTTTTTCCTTCAAGAAATTGCACACTGCATTGATGCAACTCGCGCGTTATGCAGATTATGATTACTGCAAATCGCGCTTTAGATTGCAACATGAATACATGATCGAAGCGTTATATACATCGAGATGAATAAAAACTAGCTCGTTAGATAATAGTATAATAATAACAGCGTGCAACTTCTGGAAACGAGTTCTGCTGGAGTAAATACTCCGTCTTTTTGCATGCAGTCGATAAGGAGATTGTGTATCCTACTTAGATTACAATGCTCCATAATTGGAGCAAACATAGATACATTTAATCTTTAAAATTTCGCACAATGCAGATCGCAGATTTTGGACGACTATGTACATGCAGTAGTTGACGCTGCGATTACTATAGTTATCGCATTTTTATCAAATGCGAAATTCCGGAGCAGACAAAACGTGCAGAGGCGACACACCATCACTGACAAGCGAAGCATCATGACGACGAGAGAATATTTCAAAGTTGTGCTGCTAGGCGAGACTGGCACTGGCAAGACGTGCATGATGAAGAGGTACTTTAACAACGTGTATAATGGATCTATGGAGCCCGCGGTGAGTTGATTTGTTTATGCATAAATGTAGCTCTGGCTTCTTTGATTTGAACGACGATGTGCGTTTTTTTAGACCATTGGTGCGGCGTTCGAATCCAAGATCTTTAACGTCTACGGAAAAGAATATCAGATGGGTGTCTGGGACACTACTGGACAAGAAAGGTAAGCTTGTAATTAATACTATGCATATATTATCTAGCTGTGTTGTGCAAGAAATACGCTATGATTTGTCAGCGAGTTTCGCATAATGTAAATTAAATTTTAATAGAATTTTAGAATTTCAAAAAACACAACTCTGTTTGATATTGCAATAATAGACGATTCACGTGATAATTAAAAATTTAGCCATGTCATTGATGATAAAAACACAACAAATAAAATGTCACAGGTACCGAGCAATTTGCAGTCTGTACTACCGAGCAGCCGTAGCTGCAATAATCTGCTACGACGTCACGCTTCTACGCTCCTTTCGACAGATCGAATACTGGATCAGTGAGCTGCGTCGAGTCGAGGAGACCTGCAGAATCTACGTGTGCGCGACCAAGTGTGACCTTCTTGGCGAGTTCGAGGCCAACCCGCCGCTGAGTTTCGTCGAGAACTTCGCCAGTGAAAAAAATGCCAAGTTCTTCAAGACGTCCAGCAGGACTGGAGAGAACGTCGGTGAGTTAAACTTGTTTATTTCATCCTGCAAAGTATAGTGGGAATATTGACTAGTATGCAAGTTGACAAATTCATGTTCTGTTGTTTGATTTATCAAAATCGATTGATGTTTCAACAAATAAGAAATACTTGAAAGATGTCACTGTGAATATTCTTTACAAATATATCCATCTTACAGACAGGATATTCGACGAGATTCTGGAAGACTACGTCGCCAACGTGCTGATTACTCCGGGAAGCACCAACACAATAAAGCTGACGAACAGCAGAAAGATATGGAAGAGACGAACAAAAAAGTGCTGTTCAGATCGTTGACTCATTATCAAAAAGTTTATTTGCAATAAGAGATCGTTGTTCTATACGTCTATTTTATAGTCATATTTTTATACGAATGTTACAAAGTGATACTAAAATAAATAAGATTTTATTCCGTAAAAAGTCGTTCAGTCGTCCGTTCCATTTAATAAACTATCGATACCTATGCTAAACCTATCTTTAGTGTTATCTGCTGTAAATGATTTGTGAATATGTATCTTGCTTCTTCTCCTGTCCGTATCCAGCCTCATATGCAACGGTACGTAAGTCTTATCCAAGAGATCGAATTCGTCCAACTCCTCTGCGCTTTCCGCTGGTTTTAAAACACTCTCTTGATGCTCGATTACAATATTCTTTTCAACATCTTCTGCAACATCATCCTCGCATTCTATCTGAAAATCTTTCACGATGCTGTCGTTGCATTCCATGTGAAAATCTGTGTTCGGCGAGATGTTCTCTTGATACTCGATACATATGTTTTGCCGATTAGTTTTCTTGCTACAAATTTCATTGATAATGAGCGACATGTCAACTGACGAGTCTTCCAAATCGCTTGCAAAGTCCTCTGGAGTCAGTTGATTGAACATCGCCTCCAAAGATCCATTCAAAATCGCATCCATGCGTTCGGTGGTCATTACTCTGTCAAACTGAGGTCCCCTCTTTTTTACGCTTGATATTCTAATATGTTCATCCTTCTTCCTTCTCTTGGGAGTGACGCTCATTCTGCCCAAGGACTCCTCTAAATTAGCTACCTGCTTTTCGACATTGACAAATTCTATGATCTTTCTGTTATCCGCGACCTCAGCTGTTTTGCTTTTGCACCGTCTCTTTCTCTCGGGTTTTTTCTTTTCGATAGGTTCTTCGCCATTTTCAGCAACTTTTTTCTTGCGAGTGCGGGTGGGTTTCTTTTTCTTAGCGTTTCTCTGAGTCTCGAATTCTTCAACGATCGTTGGATAACATTTGAGGACCATTTCCTGAGGCTCTATTGTGGCTAATTATAAAGAAAAAATTACCGGTAAATTTAGGATCTCTTGATTTGAAAATCGAATGAAAATTTATTTATTTTTTTACAAACCTAATTCTGACAATGCATCAGGGCTCTCTTCCTCGTCGTTTTCTTTATCAGACTCGGGAGTCGTTAAAGTCAAACCTTCTAAAATATCATCCCTATCGAGCCACAAAATCTCGTAACTTGCCACACTCTTAATGTTTCTGATCTTTTTGATTTTTTCGGGCACGAAAATACCTGGTATTGTCAAGCGTTGCTCAATAGGGAATTCAATTAAATTCAGTAATTGCCATCTGGTCATGAGCGGGAAGATTTTTGCAAAGGCGTAAGCTGGCTCCCACGCAACGTTTTTCTCCATGAAACCCTAAAAGGACGTTAAAAATTCAAATTTACTGCGTTAACAATTAGTTCTGTTTGTATTGTACAAATTTTACTTACGACAAATTTGACAATCATAGGTTTCTTCCATTGTAAATCCAATTTGGAAAGCACCGGTCCTTTTCGAACCAAAAATTCATCTATTAACTCCTGATTTGGAAAATTGTCGATTAAAAGAGCCTTTTTTCTTATTGCTAATTCATTTGAGATCAAAGTGCGTTTTTCTCTAAAATATATAGTGAAAATAAATTCTTGTTCAATAGAAATAATAAAAAAATGTTTGATGTCATAGAGAACTAATCAATACGTACTTGTAACTATCACTACATTTTACTCTAGTTCCGCAATCTACACAACCAACTTTGGTATGAGATCTCATTTTCCCAGGATGTCCACAATTTGTACATATGTCTGGATTTGACAATTCTGCTTCCATCCTTTTGAATTTTGCATCAGTTCTCCATTGTTTCATCCTGTAAAAGTTGATTGTTAATTCACTCAAGTTGCATAAATAGATGTATTTACAGAAGATGTTACATTTTTTTAAAAACGAATCTCTTGGTGGTACCTGTTTAGAATCTCAGCATCATCTACTATTTTAAACAATTTTAAAGCTGCTTCCTTTCCTACACCGTTTAATCCTTCATCGTAATCGCATCCACATATGAGAGCCAATGCAATCATTTTATTCCTGCCCAAATTAAAAACTTGTTGAATTTTTTCCATGGAATACTCGTCTATCGATCCACTACTTGTAGTACGATTTCCTTGTGTACTTGTACAGAAGTTTCTATAAACAACCTTGGCACCATAGAGTAAGCAGTCACTGTCCTGACTAATACAGCCATCAACCAGCTAAATTTGGACACGTCACAGTTAAAAATATCTGACTTACATGCTGTATTTAAAAGCAGTAATAATTGAAAGTAAAATACATGCCACTTACCCCATCTTGATTCAAGTATGCACACATAGCTTCTGCTTCACCATATCCTTTTACACAAGTTAAGCCCATGCATTTTAACATCTCTTCACATTCCTTAAGAACATAGTTAAAACGTGATCTTCCACCCTTTTTATTTGTTTTTTTTTCCTCTCTTCCATGGCGCACATCATTTCTCTTAGCGATAGTATTGTGTTTCAAAGTAGGAGCTGTTCCTTCCAGAACAAATACTGGGAAAATATCATGGAGGAGAAAGTATGAGGTACGAAAGAACAAATTCCTACAAAAAAGTAAAATCATATAATCAAATTATTTCAAACCATCCTACAATTTTAGACAAAAGTATGAACTCACCGAAGGTACATTTTTGGTTGAGCAATATTATCCGTAACAGTCTGGCTGTCAACAACCCAACAGCTCAGATCTATTGCTATAGCTTTACCTTGCAATTCGAACAATGGCTTTCTCTCGCTGAGAGGAGATAAAATATTCCATAAATCCTTTACACCCATTTTTCATACTTATCAAATAAAACTTTTCTTGACTTCAAAAATAATTGAACTGGTAACAATAGTTTAGCAAGCTTTCCAAACTCTCAATAATCACTGTGGACAAGTACAAAAAATAAATGCACTGTGACAATACAGGAAACTCACGTTCACATTGTTATGTACAAAAAGAACGTTGATCCTACCTACATAATAACTATATGCATGTATGTACGTACAGTAGTAAGCATCTTGTCAGTGAGTAACAAACACCACTCTCGCACCAAAACAAAACCGTCTTCTTCTTGTTCTTCTTATTTTATTGACAAATGGACCAGGTAAGTATATTCTCCTTATAGGTATTCAAAACACGTATAGTTTTCTTAGACCCCGTCCACGGGCTCCAAGTCGACCAGATCCCAGAAACAATAAGGACGAAGAATAAAGAGTAGAAGTAAGAGCGAGAGAGAACACGTCCGCTCGGCTCGAAGTCCGCGAAGAGAGTCTCAACAAAACGGTCGTTTCCCATTCAACTTTAAACTTCGAAATCTCGACAGTAGTTCCGAGCGACGCTCCAGAGTTTACAGATGTCGCTGTCTGTCAAAAAAGTGACTCTCAACTCTCGCACAATATACAATATTCGTCGAACAATGGGATGGGAGTCGTCGCGCAGTAGACCAGCTGAGATCGTTCCGCTAGCACGCAGCACCTCCTCCTCTTCTTTTTCTTGTTTTTTTTTGCACGACGAAATGAGCTGTTGCTGCAGTTACGCGACGAGATAATACAGGATGAGTCGTGTGGATCTAAAAATCGTCCTTCTGGGACACGAAGCCGTTGGAAAGACTAGTCTCATGCAACGATTTGTCAACGACAGGTTCAACGACAATCTCGCCTACCAAAATGTAAGTATCCGTGTATTGTTACCTATACCTGTGCTGTGGCCTTTGTTTGGGTTCTGAGGAATTTCTATTGTCGGGATCGTGTTTTGCTTTGTTTTTTGTAACTGTAAAGTGTCAAGGTCTCAATTGTGAACTGTGCAACTACTTTGGTAAGATATACACTGTGGTGATGTTCCTGCAGGAAATAATAATTTTGGTGATTATGCTTTTGAGTTTGAATTTTAATGTTAGTTTGTTTTCGAGATAAAAATATCAAAAAGTGACCGTGACAGGCTGTTTTATAAAGTTTGTATAGCTATTAGTGTCAATGATTTTTAGTTTTTGCTGTTTTAGCTGATAATTTACGTTGGAGCAATAATTATCATTGAAAACTTTTTTATGAAAGTTGTTGACTCTAATTTTTTAATCCTTATTTGCTATATCTACGAATTCGTGAAGGAAAAAAACAATTTTTATACATTTAGTTTCAATATAATAAATATGTTTATTCATGATATAATTTTACATTAATATAACAAATTTAACTTGTAGACTATAGGATCAGCATTCGCATCTAAAGAAGTACAAGTTAAGGATAAGAAACTTATCTTGGGAGTTTGGGACACAGCAGGAAGTGAAAGGTATGCAATTATTAAAACGTTTATCATCAACTATTTAAAAAGATGATAGAATATCAGGCCACTGTTTTTTTTTCAAGGTATCAAGCAATGGCTAAAATATATTATCGAGGCGCAGCAGCTGCCATAGTTTGTTATGATGTCACAAATCCAGAAACATTCTCCAGAGCAAAGTTTTGGATGAGGGAACTGAGAAGTGTCGAGGAAAATTGTACCGTATATTTATGTGCAACAAAAAAAGATTTGCTACAATCTGATGACCAAGCAAATCCTAGCTTAGAAATAGTTGAGAGATATGCAGATGGTGTGCAGTCAAAATTTTTCTTAACTTCAAGCAAAACTGGAGAAAATGTTGGTAAGGATATAATATTTTGTTACACTTTCATTTAAAAATAAAACGTTATATAAAGATCCATTATATTATATTCTGTGATTCATACCACATTAATTTGTATTATCAAGTACAGTATTTCTTTCTGTTTCTGTACAGTGGAGATATTCAATATGGTGGCAGAGGATTACATTTCAAATCCATTAAATGCAAACAATCTTGGAGACTTCATTACTCTTGTAGATGAACACAAACATTCTAAATGTTGTCCATTGTGATAAAAACTAAGTACAGGATATTTCTTTTTTTTTTTTTTTTTATTTCTTTTCTTTAAGCACTTGTGCAAATGACTGAATCAACTCAATTTACTTTTGTATTGTATACTCAAGCGAAGTGAAATTGAATTTTACTAATGAAAATTCAATAAGAATCACTCAAGATAGGCATATAGTCAAACATTAACTTTATGCATTTTTGAAAATGTTTATAATTTTACGATTATTTGAGTCATGGAAACTATGTCATTTCTCATTTTGAACTAAAATAGGGTAATATGTGTCTAAACTTGAACTAAAAATTCACAGAAATACATATATTTTTTATATGCTATGGTACATAACACTATTTTTAATTTTGTAAATCTTTTCTTAATCAAAGAGATTTGTGCAAAACATGTACAAAACAAAGCAATGTTTGTTTTTGGAATATAAAGTCTAGTCAAATGATACCACATGCCTTTTTCTAGACAAATTGATATAAAAGATAAAACCTTTAATAATACGTATTTTTAATACGTATACATTTACTGTTCTATTAAAGAATTATCTAAAAGTGGATGCTAGCCATATTTTTTTTCACATGTTATAAAAGTTCTATCGAAATTAAATGTACATTGTTGACTATAGGTTTGCTATTTAAATGAGGTATATTCAGTTATACATTTCTTATGTGTAGTTGTTAATTGAATGTAGGAGAAGCAAATATTTTTATTTTTAATTAAAGTTAGTTTTGTACAAGAGTGTTGAGTAAACACGAGGAAATGTAGAAGGTATCATAGAAATTCCATATGATATACATAGTCTTTTCAAAAATATTCTGATGAAAAGTTATACTTTCTTATACTGGACTTTAAACGTGCGCGAGTTGATATGTTTTTGTTAGTGGAAGAAATTTTAAAAGCGCATTAAGGCCTATATTCCAAATCTGTGATAACATGTATCGTTATCAAATCTCTGAAACAATGCACATTTTGTTTATAACAATTACACATTTTGTTTAAAAGTAATATTTTTTTTTATTAAAATTTCAACTCTTATTGAGTATACCTTATAATCACGAGGTAATCATAATTTATCACATTTCAACCGATCCTTCGGTTTAAAGCTATTTTGTGCCATTTTTCTTTTATCTACAATAGCGGAAGCTCGGTTTGATTCAGAAAAAATACTGAAGAACGATCTTTTTTTTATGTCTGATCCTTAAGTTTTGAATCGCAGAGTTCGCGAACTTGCTCGTAGACGCCAAAAAATACAAATCCACCTGCTGTGAATCCTCCGACTCTTGGAAGAAAACCAGCAAATAAACTGTGAAAAAAGTTATTCCGACCATTATACAATATAAAATCGAATTTATTCAAAAGAAAAATGTGTGTTAATATGTAGAGAATAAGTAGGAGTTTGTATCTTAAATGGACGTAATATATTGTATAAACTTGTTTAAAATGATAAAATTAAAGAATATATGTGATTCTACTTGGGAAATTTTATAAAAGTTAATTTTTATTTTAAATCTAATTGCATTAGAGTTGCTGTATTGCAGATATTTTACTTACTTTTACAATGAGATTTTTCAACAGTATTTTAGATAATATTACATAACAAGTTTGTACAGTTCTGCATTATATTAAAAATGTGTAGTAGTAAAAAGGACACATCAATGTCTGTACTGTCATCTTTTATCTAGCAAGTATAATTAAACTTGGATAGCTCATATTACTGAACTGTACTGGTGATTGGTTGCTAAATGCTTTTATTACTACACAATATGAATCATTGACATTGCGAGTTCCGTTCTTAAGTTCTTATCATGCTATGTGTACATAAAATTTGTGGAAACTTCTTTTTTTTTACTCACCCACGAATTCCACTTTGTTTGTAAACTTCCTTCAACATAACTGATATTCGAACTTCCTTGCTATCAGCTGATGTAGATGACAGCATTATTCTAGTTTTGGCAACATCTAACGGTGTTGTTAAAGCTGCTGACACTGTTACTGTAATATTACATTACAAAGCAAATAAAATAAACTGTATATTTGTTACAAAAACTTTTAATTTTCCTAGAGCTACATTGTAAAATTTTCAAACAATTTTCATTCTATTATGTATGTACCTGAAGCAGCACCACAGGCAGCTCCTTCTACAGGCGTACAATCTCGACAAACTTTGTGTGTCCAGCAGAGCTTAAAGTATTCCCATAATGGCATTTGAACAAGTCCAAAAGGCAAATCTCGCAATACAGTACTGCCATAGCCACGAAAAAGTGTCCTTAGCCTCAACCTTTCTGCATCATTGAGTAAAGCTTGCTTTCGTTGCTTGACTACTTCGACTGGCACTCGGATTAGACATGCAACCTACATTTTAAGGTGTTCTATTCATTTGCATTCTAAAGGGTTTATATCTTTCTACAGTACATACGATAACATAATATGATGTACTTGGTTGCTATTCTTAAAAATACATTTTAGATATTTTGATATAAATTAAATGTATTCTCTAGCTATAATTAAAGAAATGTTAAAAATACAATTTGTTTGGGGAAGAAAGGATACCTATTGTTACCATTCACTAAATATAGCTACTGCCTTATGGAGTATGCTCTATAATAGTTATAATTTTAATTCATAACGATTTCCTATGTACGTATTCTTACCAATTCAGCACACGAAGCGGCGCCCATGTGAATTATGGAATGATACTGATGTGGAAGAAGAGGCTGAAGAATATGCTTGATCCCATCGTATGTTACAAAAAATACGGAAGCTGCACAAGTGAATATTCATTAAGAATAGCATTCATGTTGTATATGCATTAAATAATGTTTGATCAATTCAAGCTATTTATACCTGCTGGTGCAGAACCTATCATAACTGGTACAATTCCTTGATAAACTCTTTTAAAGCCCCCTGACTTGACAAATCCATGCTGACTTTGCAATCTTGTCTTGAGTGTATCCAACGGAAAGAACACTATATCACAAACTACGCCTGCAGCAGCTCCAGACTACAATTAAAACCAAAAGATGAATTAAACAGATAAAAGAAGAACTGCCTAAATAAACAACGAAAATCGACGATGCTTACGATCAGTGATGTGATAAAGACATTCTTGGTCTCGTTATTTTTCGTTTCCGTGTGAAGCATCTTAGCAGGGGCGATATAGATTCCACAGAATTCAAGGCCACAAATTCATTTATATCGACTTGACAGACTGACCTCCTGGACTTTACAGACATATAGGCACTAGAGCCTCGTTACAATGTCGTGTGCGCGAAATTTCGTCGATTGATTTATTGAAGATTTTCCAAAAAAGAGTCGAGTATAATAATCGGTACTGCGGGAAAAGGAGCTAACCTCAAAATCATAGAGGCCAGCTTGCCGGATGCAGGCGTACTGGAGCAGACGACGACTTACCCCTTCTTGTTCAGTTCAGACGACTCATTTTCCATTTGACATGCAACAACAAATGCACCTGCGCGTAGATCACGTGGGCAGGGTAGTAAAATTATTGAATTCGCGCTTTATAAGCAATGCATTCGGGCTTGTAACACCTGCATATAGGGTAAAATATGTATGAGTTATGCGAAAATTTGCATATTGAAAAACAAATCTAAATATATACGGAGTAGCTTATTGCATCGATCGCGCAAATTATAGCCATGGCACATCGATTTTATGTGTGCTTATACGACAAAGAGTTGCGGCCGAATATCAAAGTGTAAAATGAATAATAAACAATTTTTTGGTTTATACATTATTATAACATGATGTTATTCATATATGAGAGCATCAAAAACTGTAAAGATATGACGAAACCAAAGGAAAACAAGGGAACTTTCTGTCAAAATACTAATAATAAAGAAATTATTGTCTATTATTAGAATATATTATATACTTTTATTACTAAAAATATAAAAAAAACTTATGTTTCCCAAATCAATATTTTTAAATAACATTTTCTTTAAAATAAACTAAGCTAAAGCATTCAAAATTTAAAAAACTCCTTTAACTTTGAACACTTTGTGCTCTGCATGCGGCAGCTCCGGGGCTCAAGGCCGACGACAACACATGGACCACGTGGTACACACGTGACGTAAGCACAGGTGGTGCGTCGTCTGCTATAAACTCCTCTCCCTCTTCACGCTTCGGCTTTTGACATCAGCTGTAATCTATAGCTATACCAACCGCACCTCAGGAAACGTCCGGTCTCCTCGAACGTAGCTCGTGCATATTTAGGGAAAATCTCGCGCCCCTACCACTGGCCTACAACGTTCCTTCACCCATTATTTCTTCCCAAATCGCCTTGAGAGTGCTATAATTTCAGTTGCGCGCCGGCTGCGCGTGATGAAGTAGAAAAAAGAGCGGACGTTGCATTATGAAATAGTGCGTCGAGGTTGCTAGTCGCGCAAAAAAAAGAGGAAACAGTGCGCGGCGTCCCAAGATGATGAGAGTGACACGTCGACGAAGCGAGCATCTCCGTGGCGACCTTATGGCGAGGCGGCTGCTTGACAGCTTCACCTTCAAACGCACAATTATATAACCTTAAAAATATCTGCAGTCCTTGGATTTTTCATTTTTTGGGATTTCTTTTTTGGCTTCTGTGGAGGCTAGTTTTTCGGCTAAACCATGGCACCGAATATACTTAAGAGTAGCCTGGAGAACGCTTCGTTCAACATTATCTTTCAGGTTTGTTGTGAAACTTTTTCATTGCTTCGCTGCTATCAATGTTCACCTGGAGAACAATGAAATTTATCAGATCATACACTTTTCTTATTCACTTGTCACTAGATACTTAAAATTTTAATGCATTTTGTTCAGTTTAAACTATGTGCAAGTGTTTAAAAATATTTTAATTTCCAGATAATGTGTCGATGCGTTACATTCTTCCTCAATGCCTTTGTGGTAAGGCACGTTGGACAAGCCATTCTGGGGGTGATGAATGTTCGTCTCTTGCTGCTGGAATCCATGATATTGTTTTTGTCGAAGGAACCATTTATGAAAGCCTGTCTCACAAATACTGCAGAGCACAACTGGGCCCAAGTTGTCAATTTGTTATGGATGACGTGAGTAAATACTCAAATCTCAAAATATTAAACAGTCATGACTTCATAGTAAGAGAATAAGGTGGTGACAGTCAAACAGACAGTTCACTACATGTATCTAAAAAAAAACATGACTGTTTCTCATGTGGCAACTTACTTGGAATGCATTAAAGATTATTTTATTTTTTCAGTGTTCCCATTTGCGTTGCAATGTCTTTTATTTTTGGATACATTTGGCTATTTGTTCTACAAACTACAGAGGCTTTACCACCTTTTTACACTTTTGCCGTGTGTGCAGTTGCAATTTCTTGTGTGATAGAGCTGTCATCATTGGTGGTTCAACTTGTAGCCAGTGCATTTTTATTTGTTAGGCTTAGGGTAAACAATTTATTAATTATAAATATGAACAGTTTAACACCCACCTTTACTTAAAAATAAACTGCCTTTTCATTGAAAAATAATGTTTGTTATTGAGTAATGATGAGTATTCATACTGGTTCTTCAAGTTTTATCTTCTTGACCTGTATACTACATGTAACAAATTTTCAGATTGTTTTAGATACAATTATGATCGCACTCAGAACTACAACCTTCGTTTGTTTCATTATTTATAATCCAGAAAATGCACTTTTGGCCTTTGGAGTGGCACAGTTAGTTGCAGCTGTTTTTTATACGATTAGCCATTACGCTTACTTTCACTATTATATTAAAAGAGTAAAGAGGCACAAACTCAAGAGGAGATTGTCAATGAGTGATGATGGAACCGAAGAATTTGTCGAATCCGAGTTTCCCTTCATGTCGATCAAAGACTTTCTGCCTGGTCAACTAGAGAATCATGCAAGTAATTCGTTGTATGTTCCATGATTGAGTTGTACAAAAATTTAATCAAAAAATGTAATCCTCATAGGATACACTGTTGGACAGGAATCTATCCATACTCACCTTTAGCTTCTTCAAGCAAGGAATACTCAAGCAAGTCCTGACAGAGGGTGAGAGATTGATAATGACAATTTTGCCAGTATTAACCTTTTCAGAACAGGTAAGCATTTGTATTCGATTTTAATGTTTTTAATTTTTGCATCTCTACAATAAGCATCCATCCCATCATTCCAGGGAGTGTACGAGGTGGTGAACAACCTCGGCTCGTTGGCGGCGCGTTTCATCTTCCGTCCGATCGAGGAGAGTGGCTACTTTTACTTTACGCAGATGGTACAGCGCGACCGTCCAATATCCCGACAGAATCCAGCCAAGATCCAAGAGAGCACGAATGTTCTGAGGTACCTGTGCACACTCGTCACCTCGATCGGCCTGATCGTCCTAGTCTTCGGGCAGTCCTACTCGTCGTTGCTACTCTGGCTCTATGGAGGCGAGAAGCTCATTGCTGACCTACCGGTTTTGCTACTCCGGGCTCATTGCCTGGCTGTGCTGCTGTTGGGCATCAATGGGGTCACCGAGTGCTACACCAATGCTACGGCTGACAGCACTACCATCAACAAAAACAACCTGATAATGATCTACGAATCCATAGCTTTTCTTGGGGCCTCCTATATTTTTGCCACGTGGTTCGGATCCGTTGGTTTCATTTTCGGTAATTGCGTCAATATGATTCTGAGGATCATCCACTCGATTACGTTCATCAACAAGAGGTATTCGGAAACGAATTACCAGCCACTTTTGGGCCTCGTCCCGAAGCCCTTCTTCAGTAGTAGCTTGATTGTAGCTGCCTTAGTCACCATTTGCTCTCATGTAAGTAACTCGCTTTTAACTATAACTACTAAATGACTATTATCGCAGTAGATAGATGATGACATACTTGTCATTTGTCGTTTCAGACTTACTACTTCCCGGACGACAAGTTTTTGCACTTATTCATAGGAGTCATAATGTTCGGCACGGTTGCCTTCTCCTGGATATACGAGAACTACGACCTGCTAAAACTCGGCTTGAACAAGTGGTTCGAGCGACGGAACAGAGACAACAAGAGCGAATGATCATCGATTGTTTTCAGTTTATTTTGTTGTACGTATGTCTGAATGTCTTATTAACAAGACAGTACAAAATTTTACACTTGTATATTTGTCCAAAGATAATGTTATAATAACAAGCTTTATTTTTACAAAAAAAAGTATTGGTAAGTTTTTCATTGGTAAAGTATCGTAACGTCGAAAGTAAATTTATCTTAAAATATGGTTACTGGTATTAGAAGTGCAAAAGCTATACACAGTCGTTTTGTATTTCGTAGGGACTGCTGTTAAAAATAAGGAGCAGCTTACAATCGACTGTACAATACGAAATTTTGTTCACGCGCTTATGAAATTTTACGCTTAAATGAATTATAGCATTAATTACGAAAAGTAAAAAGGAACGGCTTCAAGAAATCATGAACGATCCCCTAATCGGAGCTTCTTTTTAAGAAAACGTTCGCCTGTTTCTCATGTCTCTACTTTTTACTACTTATAAGTAAACAAGTATCTGGATCTGGGTCAGATCTTACTATTATTGCTATTGATCAGCATCGACGAGATGACAGACACGCTGTTCTTGATGATGTCGATGGTTAACGTTTGCTGTAAAATAACGAACTTACTTTTACGCAAGATACAAGTTACCGAGCTTATGAATATGCTGAGGGTAGAGTGGGACCAAACCGATGAACGAGGAAGCGAACGTTATTTACAATGGGTGCAGTGATATAATGATCAGGTTCGATTTGCGATTAAAACGTTTTTCGAATTTAAAATTTTGTATTCTATATTCTTCTGAAGATGTATATAGGTATAAAGTTATTTTCTGAAGATGTATATATTTCAAGGAATAAATACAAAAATGGCTTTACACCAGCTAAAATTAAGTAAACTTAAACGATTGATTAAAACAAAAATTTTGCAATTTCGCTTTTTTAAAGGCTTTTACAGTAACTTTCTCTACATTTTGAAGTATAAATCAAAAATACAAATTTTTCCCACGTATAATTGATGGAATCTCAGAATTTTACATTAATTTATAAAGATTTCAAAGCAGCAACGCGTAGTAGACTTTTAAATGTGTACTATGCCGCAGCTTATCGCGCAGTTTTCATTTAAACATTGTTTTTAAGTATCTCATAGTCTTAAAATTGATAATTCTTGGTAAAATTAATAAAAAAAAAGAAACGATTATGAAACAATTATAGTGTATAACATGTTTTGAGTGTACCAAGTGGCCGCTTGTTTACACAGTTACGTTACACTGTTATCAGTTTCACCGTGATCGAACGGACTTTACTCCTGGGCATTATCCACGTTCCAATTGCATCAGACAAGAAACAACAGGGCCTTCCCCGCACTGAAGTCTGGACTCCGATACAACCACACCTCAACGGCCCTGATGGCTGTCATACGCGATAAATTCGGTATACCGATATGCGCCGTATCGTTGAGTAATTTGTCGATTGGTATTGACGGCACCATAAGTGGACTCATGCTGGTCACCAACTTTGAAGTCGAGCTTTTTATCAAACTACGCGAACACGGAGAAGGGAATCATTGAGAGTTAGGAGGGAATGCTATACCTGCTGGGTCAGAGCTCAGAGCATTTGACATCACGTTTTCATTTATAATTTTCTGATGGAAGCTGTTGTAGCTTATAGAAAAATAAAAAAATAGCATAGGCTTGCTGCTGCACTGTAATTTGAGGCCAAAGTATCAAAACTTCATATACCTTATTGTATTCAAAGATTTGCAGAGAGATTCGTGGATACTTTCACGCTACCCTTGCTCTCGCAGTTTATCGTTAGTTCCACAATGGTTTCGGTGAATTGTTCATTTTCAGTAATGAAGAGACTGTAAGTTTCGAAACTTGGAAAGACGAATACCATAGTCATGTTGTATGAAATGAAATTTTAGAGTCAAGAGTTTATAGTTAGGATACATTTGTGCGCGTCTGCCGCTAAAATGTATAACTATAAGCTGTTGATTAAATGTTCGATTATGTATCTGTTTCTACATACAATATTGTTAAAACTGTAATATTAAATTTTAAAGTCATTTGTAATTTTAGTGTTACAGTCTTTATTGTATTCTAATTTTAGTATAATCGACGTAAAAGAATATTTATAAAGGAAACATTGCTATTTTGACCTCCTCAACAGGTTGAAGACAGAATAAGATACCTTTAGAATCTGTAAACATAAATCATTGTCAAAATAAAAAGATACAAGTTACAGTTAATATACAAATGTTGAAATATAATCGCGTTTTAATAAAGAAAAAAGCTGTTACTTACGCCTACATATGATTCAAGAGATAAAACAATAAAATGTCCACAATACATAAAGATCGGCTTTGATGCTCTCATCATTATAAATATTAAATCTTTGCCAGCATTCGTAGTTAAAGCTGTCCAATCTATTTCGTACATGGACCGTTGAAAATCCAAACTCTATTATATACATATGTTTCAATACATTTACATGTCTCATTATATTGTTTCAGAATTATGAAATTAAATGTAACATTTAATCCGATATACCTCGAGCATGAGCTCATTGCCAAACCAAGAATAAATATAGAATTCAACAAGAATACAAATCAGATAAAATGAAATCATGAAGAATTCCATATCAAGTTCTTGTCTTATTGACAGCTGAAAAATACTTGCTGAAACAACAATTGCGCTTACGCAAAACTGCTGAAATATGACCGACTTGAATGTATCGTTAATAATTTCTGCAATCCTGCAAAAAAACATTATTTAATTCTGCTCTGTAGAAAAGTCTGCTGTTGAGCTAAAAACTGTTTTATGACATAACGTGTAATAGCCACGAAACAAACCTATATATACAGAGATGGTGCTGAACATTTTGCTTTATAACTTGTTTTTCATACTGATGAATTAGAGTGTAAGGTTTTTTCAGTGATCGGAACTGCTTAATGATTTGGGGCAACTTTTTGAAACGACAACTGAGAATCTTGAACTGACAGCAGACGTGATACATAAATCCATTGATCATCATATTGCTACCAATTATACAGTAGGCTACAACTGACGCACCTACAGACTGTTGAATGAAAGCTAACCAAAAAATAAGATTCGAATCCATCATGTTGTAGGGTAACCAGATTCTCATGGGCAACGTTCGATTGTTTATTTTAGTAAAATACATATCAAACAAAGGCGTTGCAATTAGGTTCATAAGAGTAAAGCTCACCAGAATAAAAATAAATAACGTAAGAGTTCTATAAATAAAAAATATTTAATCTTAAATGATTTTTTTTATTATAAATCATAGATAATGCTATCGTACCTGATGTTTTCGTCATATTTTCGCTGAATTAACAACTCTTCGACATTTCGTGGAATGCAATAACCATTAACAAACATTTTTTCTAAATTTATCAACTTTTTACGATGCATAATAATGATATAGATTTTCTGGAGATTCTGTAGGCCTACAGGTAAGATAAATAAAGTCTCGAAGAATTGATCTATGTTTTCGGACAATAACAATGTAATACTTAGAGTAACGGACTGTATAGCCATCAAAGTAATGATTGCAATAGAAAATAAAATCCACCCTTGTTTTTTATACTGGTCTGTGAAATCCTCGGGCATCCAGATTCCAGTCAAAGTCATTAATTTAAAGGGTAGTTGTAATATGTGCATGTTTCTAAAAATCTCAAGTTGATAAGAATCGCCTGTTTAAGAATCGGTTAAAAAGACCGAGAATCTGAACTGTATACAGCTAATAAACTATATAACAAAAAAAAAAGATCAGCTATCTCAATTTTATGGATTTCCTTGTTGGGTCTTTTCGCATCAAAATATTTGTCAAAATTAGCGATAAAAATTGCCGTTTTAGTATGCGCATCTTCTAGTTGGTTAACAATATTTATAAAACATCCATAGGTTTCCACTTCTGTAAAAACGGTTTTTCAAATGCTCTGCTATATTATCAAAAGCAATTCTGTGGCTCCGAGGCAAAACGAATCAAGTTCACTTTTCGTGTTTTCGAGATATGAAAAGTTCGGAACAAACGAGATGTCGAGCAAAGCTATATTTTCACGGTAGTATGATCAGGGTATATACATTTCCTATACTTTGTGTGCAACGCCGCAAAAGTGTGAAATTTCGTGATACCGGGAATTTGACTTGACCTGCATAATAGTAGGGTTCTCATTTATTTCTGGTTTCTTTTCTTTAATTTAACGCAAGGGAGGAGTTTTGTAAGTTAATAATTTTTTGGAGTTCGTATTAAATAATTATTTTATAATTCAATACAGCTACGACTTTAACTCTTCTGTATATCACTCGATAATACTAACTATATTGTCGTAAAGAAAAAAAAACTACGGCTTCGTTGATCCAATAAATCTTGATAAGGAAATGATATTTTGGTCTGAAAACATTACTAAAGATCGATTATGACCCGTAGATTACGCGGATCTGAACTCAAACTGTAATTCTTTATCAATTTAAAACAAAAAATCGTTAAAATGTGCACTTTGATTGAGCAGTCAGATTGTAGCTATTGCCAATACAAAGACAAATAAACAATCAATAGTATTTATCAATATTTGATGAATACTTTTCAGAATTTTAAAAAGGCAGTATATAAGAAAATAAGAATTTTTTTCAAAACAATGTACTTGTCTCGTTTTGCTTCGGAGCCAAAATATAAATATGCGCAATATAATACATACAGAACGTCCGAAATCCGACATGATGATATAATAATTACGGTTTGTTACATTTTCTTACTTTTTACTTGACACGTGTCTAGAAATTTAGTAAACTGTAGTAAGATTACTGTTTAGAATAAACAAAAACAACGTGAATTTTTTTCTTTGGCAGAAATATATATTGTATATCGCATCGCCGAAAGCAACCAGCGCGTACCTAATGACACTAATTCTCTTAGCGGCGCATAAGCTGTATACAGTGTATACACAGATGATTGTTTGTATACGCGCAGCCCATAATTTATGAGACTAGCGGGAACAGAGGTGTCTTGAAAAAGGGAAAGATAATTGAACATGAAAAAGTAAGAATGGTTTATCGATTCACACCTGCAGTAGCGTTTGCAAGCTTTTCCCGCCAGTCCGTCTACGACTATTGCTCGGCCGAACTCGCTTACTCGCGAAATAATTTCAAACAGCTGGCTTTTAAAAGAGTCTGCAACCTCGATTCTGTGATATTTTCTTAAAAAGATTTTTCGTCGTAACTTCTTTAATCAAGAGAATCCAATAAAAGAAAGGAAGAAGAGAACTCGAACCACAAAGATACGAGCAGATCTTTCTTTTTCAATCTACCACGAAAATTATTATCAAAAATATTTCGTCATCTCTGTTTCATGTCATTAAAAATAGTTGCTTCTCTGCGAAACCTCGGTGCCATTTGTTTCGCTGGTTAATGTACTTAAACAAAACCGATAAATAAAAATGGATGGTTTCAATCCAGCCTTCAAAATTCCGAAGTGTTTCGGCTACTGTGGAAGCCGATTCACTGGCTGACCCCTTGGTCGGAGCGTTGGCTACAAATTAGATTCTGCGATTGTTGCTGGATACGATCAGCATCGACGAGATGACGAACACACTGTTCTCGGTGATGTCGACGGTTAACGTCTGCTGCAAGCTCACCAACATACTCTGGCGCAAGAAACAGGTTGCTGAGCTTATGGATATGCCGAGGATAGAGTGGACAGAATGTCATTTACAATGGGTTCAATGATATCATCAGGTTAATTTCGCAGTATTTTCCTTAATATTGAACAAGTTTTACTATAAAATCATATTTTTCGTCAAGATTTTACTAAGTTTAAAAAATAGTTACTTACATTGATGAGAATCAAGTGAATCTTAAAAAAACATACATTACTGAAGTTAGTGGTATATATTGATTTATAGTAGATTCGGCAAAATAACAAAGCGAAGCTCATCATCAGTAAAACATAATAATTAGAGAAAAAATTCATTCGATATAATTTTGTTGTTATTACTAATTAAAGCTAGGCATATCGCATACATACGACAGGTTAAAATTGCGGTAGTTGAAATATTTTATTTTTCTTTTAATTTTAACTTTTATTTTGCAAATTTGAAAGGTATATTCCTGTAATTCAATTTTCTGCAGTATCAAACTAATGAGCAGTAATGCGTAGAAATGCATCTGTTTGCATTTCTACGCATGCACATGAAATATGATGATGTTATGTTTTAGAGTCAAGAGTTGCGGGAACAACAATATTAGAGACTGACTGGACTACGTACTGAGCTTGCAATCAATTGGAAGTATGTCATTAATCTCGTCGCTTCTTTTTGGACATATTATTTAAGCTGAGTAAGATATAATTCTTTGAAATTAATTAATTTTATGAAAACGAATACAATTAAGTACTTAACACATTTTTATGTTATTTTCCTAGATTTTGAAAGTCTCATACACAACATTCAACGTGCTTAGAGATTCTTCTCATGGTGAATAAATTATTGTGAAATTCATTTTCATGCCAAAAAACTTCATGTCCAACAATCCCCACATGGTTTTCGAGTCGTTGCTCGTCAGCTTGCGATTTTCTCCGATGTAACTGATGTTCCTGACTGTAAGTGCTATACCGAAATGTCGTCTCAAAGCTTGCGTTTTGTTGTACATAAGCATGTAAGGCGTCAGATTCTCCCAGTTTTCGCCGATGAAGCACAGAGCTTCCTGATTGACGGCTAGACTTAAGGATAATAGGAAACGTTAGGCTATTGCATAGAAACTAGCAACGGAAGTATGACAATTAAATATGATTATCTAAATACGTGATACACTAATACAACCATACCTTATTTGCTCACAATATACCAGTAAAACAATAAAGAGCATCTTCGCCACCACTTTTCAAAATTTTCAAACCTTTTTCGGTTACCCACATCAAGAACGAATATCGAAAGTATCAGGATGTTGTTTGTCTCTAAAGCAATAAAAATTAATAGGCGTCAACATTTTCGTCTGGAAGAGCACTATCAATATGTAACTATCTGCGGAATCACTTCTTCGAACTGTTTTCCAATATAAAAGCTACAAAAAATTTCAACGCTCTAAACATGTTTTTCTTTAGAAACCAGGGTACGTTCCGGACAGCTCTTTCCAGCTATAAGTAGTAATTTTCGTGCATTCATGCAATGTTATCGGCGAATACCTGTGGAACCCTTTCCTATGCAAAAACAGTAAGAGTGTTGAATAAAAGAATCATACTGTATTGATCTATTGTGTTTCTTACGCGTAAAGTATCAGTTGCTGCTGGATTGTTGACGGAAGCGTACGTTTTGTTTGCTTGCGAAAGCAATAAAATTCCCATAATATTATCGACTTTTTGAATTCTATGGGTTCATTACATAATTATTCGCCGCTAAAATTATACATTATATTATTAGAGCACTTAAATAACAAGCGTACAGTTTTTTCAAAATTAAAAAAAATGAGATCTCTTGAAATTCCCTTTACAATATTAACCTACTGTGGAATCTGGCAACCTATTTACTGGACATCGGGTTGGCACAAAG